>PVJA010026854.1:0-29219 GCA_004027025.1 Myocastor coypus | reverse complement strand
AAGTCTGTCATTATGGTTATCCTTTCTCTCTCTAATACAGAGATTATTTCTGTTCTGTTCTCCTTTGTACTTTTGTGTAGTTGTTCCCCTACTTGGGATGCTATTGATTTAGGCATGTCTTTGTCAACTTTAGATATTATTTCTGCTCTGATGTCCTCTATACGTTTCTCCAGCCGTTTTTCCATTTCATGTATTTCTTTTTTTACTTCAGATGTTATCTGTGATCTCAATTGCTCTATAAGTTTCTGCACTTGTGTGTCTGCCTCAGATGCTACTCATTCAGAGGTTTCATCTGTATAATTCTCATTTTCTTCCATGATAGTGTCTTCTGTATTTGGTTTGGGTGGGCACGGGTCCTGAGATTGCCTCCTACTCCTTGTTGTTATCATTTTGTATGGAAGCGGCCTTTGCACTTTGGTGGCGTTATGCTGTGTCTATGGGCGTTTGGTCTGGAGACTCCAAGCTGGTTCCTCTACAGAGGTTCCTGACTCTGTGCTGGAGCTCTGGCTGCTAGCTTCTGTGAATCCCGGCGGATGTGGTCTGTAGGTGGATGTGGAGCTTTGGGATTGAGTAGTCCTGTAGGCTCGTGGACCAGATCGGTTGCCAGACGCGATGTTTGATGGGTTCGGTGCTGGAGCTTGGGCTGGAGGGGTTCAAAAAAAAGGGGGGGGGGCGGAGAAAGGGAAGGCAGGCCAAGGATCCTGACCCAGCCAGCGTGTGGGCTCTGCTACCCCCTGGGACTCTGGTCGGGGTGGCACAGGAAGTTAGTCGCGGGAACGCAGAGGCGGGGCAGAGGGGCGCAGGCAGCTTACCCGCGGCGCACGCGCGGGCTCTCCTACCGGCTGGGACTCTGGTCGGGGCTGGAACCTTTTTTGTCTTTTATATCCTTGACATTTTTGAAAAGTACAGGTCAGCCATTTTGTAAGATGACTCCAATTTGCGTTTGCAGGATGTTTTCCTATGGTTAGCTCAAGGCTGTATGGTTTTTGGGTGGGGATATCATGCAAAAAATGTTGTACTCTTTTCTGGAACCATCTCATCGATGTGGGTCTGTCCTATTGCTTGTCGTGTTAACACAACCTCTTGCAGATGTGGTGTTTGCCAGGTTTTTCATGGTGAAGTTATTGTTTTTCTGCTCAAATTGATAAATATTTTGCTTGTAACAGTTATAAGTAGTTGTTTTGCTTAGTGGTTGTTTTATATTTCCATATTTCCTTGCATATTTGTTAGCTTATATTTTTTTAAAAATGCATTTAGGACAGGCGATACAAGTTCTATATGGTCTCACTACATAGATCGGACTTGTAGTGATTCTCCTGTTTTCAGCCTCCCAAAGTGTTGGGATTACAGGCACATACCACCATGCCCAGTCTCAATTGTCCTCTCAGCATGCTGCAGCCGCTGTGCTCTGCCAAAGCAGGTGCTTTGATCTGCTGAGCTATCAGGTCAGCCCTTATTAGTCGATATTCTTCTGTGAGGATGAGCTGTCCCTATTGATTTACTTATTTAATGATTTATCTATACTTATATCATATGAACAATAAGCATGTTTTAAAAAAATCCTTCTTCTTAGGGGGAGGGGTGAGAGGGGTAGCGTTCATTAAGTAGCTTCAGCAGTCTTGAACTTTATTTAATCAAAACATGTTTAATTAGTACATGTTTGTGGTACATAACATTTATGTTCTTTATGTGGAGTTAATACACACACACGTAGCACATCGTGACTGCTCTTTTTGTCACTGTTCCCTCCCCTCTCTCCCTCCCCCATCTCTTGATTTCTTTCCCATTTGAACAAGGTCTTTCTTTCTTTCTTTCTTTCTTTCTTTCTTTCTTTCTTTCTTTCTTTCTTTCTTCTTGTTTCAGAACCTTTATTTGTTTATTCACTCATTTTTATGGCCGGCTCAGCCCGCCCCGAAGGCAGGGCTGGCACAGCTTATGGTTCCAGGGATCGAACCGCGGTCCCTGAAGCTGCCCAAGCTTTCCCAAGCAGGCGCTTTAGACCACTGAACCATCCTGTCGGGCCCCAAAGTCTATCTTTAAAGCTGGATATGGTGGCTCATAATAGTCTGGGCCGTGTAGTGAGACCCTATCTCAAAAGAAAACAAAAGTGGACAAAACAAGAAAAAACAGATCTATTTCGTACTTCTTACTACCTTTTCTTGGCTCTTAATTCATATTTTGGGTTTTTCATATGAGTCACCACGAAATATGTAAGCTTGTATGTATGATTTTTTTTTTTTAAACAGGGAAAAGCAGTCCCTCACTACCACAAATTATGCAGCTGAGTTTTCCACATTTGGAGAAATCACAAGGGTCAGCGATGAGCCTCACCCTGGCAGAACCATCATGGTGATTACCATCTCTCTCTGCCAGGTAAATATTTTTTTTTCTCTGTATTTCTTAGGGAAGGGTCTACAGGGTGTTCAGGGTCTCACTATTAGATTGGACTCATAGTGATCTGCCTGTTTACAGTCTCCCAAGAACTGGGATTATAGGACACGACACCATGTCCTGTCTCAGCAGGTCCTGGGGGCAGGGCCAACATGGCAGGCCTGGGAATTGAACCCCTGGTCCCTGTGACTGCTTTCAGGTACTTTAATCCGCTGAGTTGTTTGACCAGCCCTCTAGATAAGTATTTGAACGATGATTAACTTCCCTTAGTAACGTGGTCTCAAAATGCATCCATTTTCCTACAAATGATGAGTTTATTCTTTATGGCATGGGAGTACTTCATTGTATATAAGTTCCACGTGTGTTCATCTGTAAGAATCCCAAAATAAAGGACCCAATAAAAAATGGGCTGGAGAAATTAATAGACACTTCATAAAAATGGCCAAGAAATACATAACATCAGGATAGACAACAATATATATTGTATTAGTTATTGTGACTGTCCTACTAATGTGTTTAGAAACTGTTTCATTGCTATTTCTTTCTTATTAAAATTAGTAAAATTAAAAAAATACACAACATCTCTGGACATTAGAGAAGTGCAAATTAAAACAACACTGAGATTTCATCTTACTCCAGAAAAAATGATTTTGAACTTTCAGTCCTCCAGCCTCAGTCTCTTGGGTTCTGTGCATACAGACACATGTGCCACCATGCCTAGCTGAAAACATCTGCTTATTACATTGACACAAGTTTACATTCTGACTTTTGAGTTGTTTTTCAGAAACAGTGAGCCAGTCATACTTGGTTGTCTCATACAGAGCAAGTGGTCTGAGGTTTTTAGGGGCCAAGCCTGGTTGGCGGGGGACTGGATTAGACTTTGAGGCTTTCTCTCTGCAATGTAGAGATTCTTAATTTCATTTCACAGATGAAGAATTGGCCCAGAGAAGTGAATTTGGCAAATCATGCTGTAACAGGGGTTAGAGGCTCTGTCTGTCTGATTCAAGACTGCTGTGTATTCTGTCATCCTCCTTCAAACATCAGGAGGGAGTGAAGGCTTAAGGCCTTCTTTTAAGTCTGAATCTCTGTACCTATGAAGTCTCCCAGCTGTGCTGAGCTGTAACCTCATCTTCCCTTCCACAGGCTGGAAACTTGCTGCCCTGGGGCCAACTCAGTTGCTTTTCTATAGACCCAGCTTGTTTGAACCTTGGAGATAAGGTTTCTTTTAAGGAGCCTTTCTACTCTTTCCTACCTCAGCAGCTGACTGACTGCAGTTTTCGTCTGCATGTAATTTAATTCCCTCTTCAGCACAAAGAGATGGGAAATCAGTTGTCCGTGTGTGAGTTTAGATATGTGTGCATGTGCATGTGTGTGCTGAATGGGCAAAGGGAAGGAAAAGGACCCAGATAAGAACCCTACTGCTGGGGGAGGGGGCATTCAAACCCCACTGTACATGGAAATTGGCTCCCCTCAGGAACCTTGAAAGTTCATATTCTCGGCATTGTCTGAAGGTAACTCAGAACTGATTTTTTTCAGAACACAGGGTAGGAAGAGCCTTATTTGACCCGTTGGACTATGCCATACTCCTTGTTCCATCACACCTGTGTTCTCCTTCTGAGCACTTTCTGCAGGGCACAAGTAGTTCAGCAATTATTTTACTTATGCCACCTCCTGCATGGGTCTATAAGCACCATGGCAGACAGCCATCATATTTGTTTTCATCACTGTTACATTCCCAGTACCTCTACAGGGATGGGGTCTAAGGAACACTCAATAAACATTTGTTGAACAAGCAAAAACATTCAGTTAAAAAAAAATCTATGGGCCAGCCAAATAGCTCCATGTATAAAGTACCTGTTTAGGGAGATACAGTGGCCAGGGTTTGATTCCTGGTGTGCTGTGCCAGCCCCATGTCATTGAAATTGGGTGTGGTGGTGCATGCCTGTAATCCTAGCTCTTGGGAGGCTGAACACAGGCAGAACACTATGAGTCCAATTTACATGGTGAGACCCTGTAGACCCTGTAGACCCTTACACACACACACACACACACACACACACACACACACACATAAAATTATGAATGAGAAAGGTGAAGGCGGCAGACTTGTGCATTGTTTCTGTAATCTGAACTTGTGTGTTACACTCCAGTTACTCTGGCCAATGTGAATTTTTTTCTGGGAATCTCAGAAAAAATCTCTTTTCTTTTGAAAAGAAAGGTTACATGTCACTACCTCAATGCTGAATTTGGGGTTTGATTTTAGGTTTTGATCTTTATAAAGGTTAAGCAGTGGGTTGGACTGTTGAATAGCACAACAGATGTCCTTATTAAGACACCAAAATTGTGAATTCGCAGAAATTGTGGCTTGTAGATGCCCCGAAGCGCAAAGGAGTTGACAGCCCTGTGGTGTTCCCAAAAGTTCCACAAGGTGGTGCTGCTGCTGCTTTCCAGGCCTCGTCGTAGAGACCCCCATCTGCAGCTGCTAGAATGATTACACTTTGAAAAGTTTTCTGCAAGTTAGAAGCAGTAGCCCAATAGATATCCTTTTTGACTAGTTTGAATTTTACCCACCGATGAAAACTTCCTCCCAGTGAGGGCTTTGGAGGAGGCTCTAGGAAAGCCTTGCTTTCTTGGCTGTGTTTGCCAAATTGCTGAATTTGGAGATTGATTGAGTGTACCCTGTGAGAAAGGAAAACAGCTGCTTCTCCCCGATGACCTCAGCACAGAGAGGCCTCTAGCACAGTGCCCACTGGCTGTTCTTTCCAGCGCACACCTGTCTCCTGAGGGATTTTTCATTTTGACCACTTACATCTCTCAAGGATCCAACTTGTTTTTTTATAAGTTGTGTCACTGGGCTGGCTGGGTTCCACTTAGTGGGAAGCTATGCACTGCTTAATGGTTGACATTTAGTAGTGATGGCTCATCCATCCATCCATCCATCCATCCATCCATCCATCCATCCATCCATTCTGCCCTGAGTACTTGCTATTTTCCAGGAACTGTGCTGGGAATTAGAACTACAACTTCAAATAAGACAACTAGAGATTTAGATTTGAGTTTCCCTTCTGGTCCCCTTTCTTCTCTCTCTTTAGCTTGGTTCAGGCCAGCTGTTGTCCACAGTGGGACTCCTTCTCCTTATTTCCATGTTTTGAGATTTTGCTGTACCTGTTTGATTATTTGAATTATAGCATTGATGCCACATCTGAGTGAATCCCCATGAGTTCATCCTGTCATTGGCTATGTCATTGAATGGACAAAGAAACTGACCTGAATTAGGATGACTAGCCAAGCTTATTTGCTTGGGACTGAGGGTGGTGATATTCCTGGGATTCAGATATTTCAGTTTTTTTTTTTTTTTTTAATAGTGTCTCACTGCACTGTTCAGACTCAGAGTGATCATCTTGTCTCAGCCTCCTAAGTGCTGGGATTACAGGTGTGTGTCACCACATCTGGTTTCTGAGATGGCATGACATGTGACACTGGGGATTGGACTTGGAACTTTGTGCTTGCCAGGTAGGTGCTTATTCCACCAAGCTATCTCCCTAGTTCCAACATTTCAGTTTTAAGACAAGGGCTGGTGGATATCCGATATGTGGGACTTTTAGTGATAAATCTGGAAAGTTCTAGGCCAATCAGAATGAGCTGGCTGCCAGGAGCCAGCCACCCTTCATACCTCTGTTAGGCCTTGGCCTCCTGTTTCTCCCATTACTCGTTGTTTCTGGGTTATTAAACTATGATGAGTTAGTGATAAGCCCTGCCACCCTGTGCCTGCTGGTTATCTTTGGAACTGACTGGTGGGATTCCTGGTACAGGGAACATGTTTTGGAATGAATATTCAGTTTGGACAAGTTATTTAACCTCTCAGCCTCAGCTCCTATATTGTAAAATAAGTATAATTACCCATTTCTCACAAATGGAGAAGCTTAGATGAGAACATGCGTACACAGTGTCAAGTATGAACATATCCATCTGTTAGTGAAACATCAACTGACGAAAGCAAATTGAACGGTGAAAGAAAATCTGCAAAAGAAGCTCTTGGCTATAGATTGGATGCAGCATGAAGGGCAGGAAAGCATGGGGTGCAAAGATTGGGACTGCGGCCAACAAGAGGCAACTGGAGAGGTAGGGGAGGGCTAGACTCAGGAAGTATTATACACTTCCTCAAGATACTTAGGTTTTACCTTGATTTTTTTAGGGAGTCACTGAGGAATTTTAAGCAAAGGAATCAGCTCGGGTTTAGAAAGTCGTTGCTCCCTGTCTTCAGCAGCTATGTGGGAATAATATATTATAGAATTGTTACACAAAAATATTCTTATTTTATGATCATTGAGTTTTGTTTTTTGCCTTTAGAGCCTTTCCAGTCCCTTCACTTCATTTATTCAGTAAATCTTTACAAACATATTATCAGTTAAGGCTGGGGACTGAAATCCATACCAGGAATGCCAGGATTGGAAGACTTCCACCCTAGAGAGGGACTCAAAATGGGACTGCAAAGTTCTGGCTGAGCTCTGGACTCTAGAGCCAGCACAGTCTGTGTGGGTGATCCAGAACAAGGACCACCACCCTTGACTCCCTGAGCTGCAGTTTCTTTAGGTCAGATAAGCTCAGAGCACAAACCTTTTTGAATATTGCTCTGAGATAGCAATTCTCTGTAATTTTGAATCTAACTTTTGCAGGTTCTTGATGCCAGTTCCTTCTTTGAGACTTTTTCTGGGGTCAGGCCTGGAACTAAGATGAGAGGAATGGCAATGCCAGTCTTGATGAAGGTCACAGACATCCTGTGAACTCTTTCTCTGGACAGTCACTGACACTACCTCATTGGTAGCACCAAACCCTCTCTCGCCTCTGTAAGCTGCCGGGTTCTCCCACACGCCCTTCGCTTGTCGGTCCATTAGGGCAGTGTACACATCAGTGAGATTCATGGCACCTTCCCTAACTCTGCCCTAGCTCTGTTGTTTGCACTTCCTCTACATTTTCGTGTCTCCTATGTTAGGTGTAGTCCAGTGGCTCATTCCTTCGTGTTTAGACCCACAGATTCTGAATTTTATTGTTCCTTCTGTTATACCAGGTAGATCTTGTTACACTGCTCTGTCCCTATAAACTCCCATTTCTGGCACCTGATGGTCATCCAAGACAGGCATTCTCTTTTGAGGAGCAAGTGGATAAGTTTGTTTGATGGCAAGTAGGGGTTGGGTCAGAAGTATAGGACTTGGAAGAAAGAAAATCAAAGTTGCACAGGAGCTGTGCTGATCCTAATAGGCTTTTTCCACAGTAATACTTAGAGGCAGCCAGAAATCTCATGTTTAGGGTTAGGCTAACATGTGAACCAGAGAGGTGGCTGGCTATCAAAGGTGAGAATAGAAGAGGAACAGGGGACAGTGCTGGCCCCAATGTGTTACTTCTGAACTCTCAGCTGGAAGGAGACAAAGGCAATACACTTTGATTTCATTCTTCATGTCTACTGAGAGGGGCAGCCTACATGGAGAAATACCCCAGCACAGCTACGGGCCTGGACCATAACGTGCACGAGGTCTTTGGGTCATGAGTGGAGGTCAGTATCACTTTGACCACAGCAATGCCTGTCAAAAAAGAGCAGGAGGAATGTGGCCATCAGGGTCCTGCCACAGGGAGGGAGAAAAGTACAGCTGTCTGTGGCTGAAGGAAAGACGAGGAATAAGCATATGGAACAGACGCTGCACTTGCTCTCCCCATAAAACCTCCCCTTCATGGCTGTGCCCACTCCCCACCAGGCAGCACTTGGCCCATGTGGGCTGAAGCCAGGAAGGGCTGCTGTGTACATAGCCCTTGTACCACAACTCTGCCCTTTTGCATGCACAGGGTTATGCATCACTGGGAAAGCAAGCCCCAAATTTTCTCATTTATAATGTTTTAAAATTTCTTCTTTAAATAACAATAACCTTGTAAGTGTGCTCTGAGAATTTAGTGAGAAAAACATGCACAGTGTGTCTGGCATGACTCACAGTGTATGCCCTTCCTTCGGACCTGCTGAGCTTACAACTCCCTGATTTGTTTGACAACCTTGAGCTTTTCTTCTGGGCCTCAGGGTCATGCTTGGAATCACCTGCAGGGCAGAGCCCACTGAGCCACCTCCCTGCCCTGCCCAGGACTGCCAACTCACTGTCCGTAGGTTCTCAGGTGTTTATGGATGTGTCAGTGCTAAAAATAAATGGGAATGCATCATGTTTGTGGGCCACTTCTACCTGCTGTCATTCGACTGTGTCCCTCAAATTCATGTGCTGGAAACTTAACCGTAGTGGAACCATGTTGAGAGATGTTGCCTACCGGGACATGTTTAGGGCCTTAGGCTTCACTGTTATGCGTGGATTCATGGCACTATGAAGAGAGGTTCGCCTTGGCTCCATGTGAGGCAGCAGTGAGAAGACCCTCATGAGACCCCAGATACGTGCATTTAGGTCTTGGACTTCCCAGTCCCCAGAACTGTAAGAGACAAATTTCTTGATACATTACCCAGCCTCTGGTATTCTATTACAGTAGCACAGACTAAGACAACATCCATCGCTCTAAGTCTAATGAACTTCTATTTCATCTTTGCTCCAGCAGAGGTTTAATGCAGTTTAAATTAGAGTAATCATGCTGCTCCTTTGCTTAAAAAAAGTTAAAAAAAAAAACAAGCCTCAATTGCTCCCAGATAGAATCAACATGCATTAGTGTGACACATGGCCTGGCATCTGTCTACCTGCTTACCGTTATCTCTCATCACATCTTGCCTTGTACCCCATTACTATTTCTTCCTGAATGCCAGGGTAGATGGTTCAGGCTGAGAGTGCACAAGTCTGTCTATTTTAATAAACTTTAAAAATGTAAAGTGCTAGAATTTTTGAAAAATAACACTGTCAGCTCTACTCTCACATTAATTAAATTTCTCTTATCTTCAGTTACTCTTTCTGTCCCCTCTAGTTAGGATTAGCTGGTCATGTTGACTTCCCCCTCCACATGAGCTCAGTGCCTTGTTTTCCTCATCCTGGTGGTCTCAGCCCAAGGCAGCTGTGGGAGGATGGCGGATACCTCGGTAGTTGATCTTGCTTGCTTTGATCCTAGAATTTATTTCCTGCTGGTGTGTGATTCCTTCTATACAGCCCCACTGACTGGTAGAACAAAGAAGCATGTACGTGAATTCTTACCCATACTGATTACAAGGGGAGAGTCACTGGGGTAGAAATTGGTCTGTATTTCCCCAAGAGTTCTGAAGCACATAGATTTATTTAGACACTTATACAACCTGAAATCCTTCTTCCTTTGATCTGTTGTTTTGATAAAACTCCATCGAGGTCCCTTCCTGCATCTTTCTTGGGATTCTTCCAATGCCACCTCCCCAAAACAATCCAAGGCATGTACTTTGCGTTGTCTCCTCTACCATTGCTATTTAGAAATGAAGTCTGAGATCATGAACAATCTTATTTGCAGTCCTGGGTAAATTTTTTTTGTACCTGTGGAATAATAATGAGAAAACTACAAATCCTATAGTAATATTCATATGACTACAAAGATACATGAGTAAGAATGTACATTGAAGCTGTGTTTATAATATCTAAAATTGGTAACAAGTGAAATATCAACTAATAGCTGATTTGTTAAATTCATACGATTATATACTTATACCTGGATGCCACTAAAAGGATCCTCTATGTGCTCTTATGGAAATTTACCATTAATATGCACATGCTGAGAGAATTAACTTAATATAAAGTAAGAAAGTGTTGTTCCAATCCATATAAGGAAATTATTCTATACGTATATTGCCTTAGTAACTGTTATGGTTGGTGTTTAGCTGTCCCCACAAAGCTTCATGTAGTCATGGGGTGGGGACTTCTGGAGTTTGAAATTAACTCATGATCCACTGGGATTATGGGTGATCCACTGGGATTATGGGTCTTAGTACTGCTGGGATTGTGCATGTGAGTGCTACGCCCAACCTGGGGCAGAGAGCCTGAATGCAATATAAGAGACAGAGAGACAGACTCTCTCTGTTGCCATTGTTGCTGTTCCTCTGCCATGAACTGGATGCCCTCTGCCATGTACCACTCAGCCTTGGAGCCAGCCAAGCATGGACTGAAACCTCCAGTAACTGTGAGTTAAATAAAGCTTTCCTTCCTTCATTTTGGGTGTCAGGTATTTGTCCCAGCAATGAGAGAAGAGTAACTGAGACCAAAGCCTTATAAAATTTGAAGAAATATTCGCTAAGTTTTGATTATTATTACATCAGTTATGAGTTGAACCTTGAAGTCAAGAGTAGAATTACAGGAAATGAGACTGTCTCAGCTAGGTATAGCGACACTGGCCTGTGATTCCTGAATTTGGGAAGATGAAGCCGGAGGAGCACTATGCATGCAAGGTCAGCTTGGTGTACAGAGTGCATTCAGGGGCACCCTGCGTTACATAGTGAAACCCTGTCTTGAAAAATAACAAAAAATGATTTTTTCATTTAAGTTCTGCATTACTGTCTTTTTTTTTTTTTTTTTTTTTTTTTTTTTTTTTTTTTTTTTTTTTTTTTTTTTTTTTTTTTTTTTTTTTTTTTTTTTTGTCTTTTTTGAGACAGGGTCTTGCTATGCAGTTGAGGCTGGTCCTGAGCTCGCTTTTTGTAGCCCAGGCTGGTCTTGAACTCGCACCAATCCTCCTGCCTCAGCCTCCCGAGTGCTGGGATTACAGGCGTGCGCCACCACGCCCAGCAAGTTCTGCATTACTAAATAGTTATATTTACAGAAACAATGTGTTAACTTCATAATCAGAAAAAACTTTAAAAATGTTTGTCTTTTGGGATGCACCCAAAGCTATTATCAACTGAAATTCATTGCCTTTAATACTAGAATTTCTAAGTAGGGAGAAAATAACCATTAGGTAAAGAAGCAAATTGTAAGGATAAATATCACAGTGGCTTGGAAACAAATGGACATAAATAAAAGGCAATCAAAGAAAAAGTAACTGTGCATGAACAAATATAGCGACACAGATTAGTTTTCACTCCAGCTGGTGCCAGGAACACATAATAGGAGGGAGATCTATCATTTACCTAGTCATGCTTGTGAGGAAAATATTTGGCTTGCATAACATTTAAGAGTAACCATGTTTTGGGGGCTGGCAAAATAGCTCCTGCAAGCAGCAGATTAAAGCACCTGCAAGCAGGCTCAGGGCCAGGGATTTGGTCCCTGGGCCTACTATGCTGGACCCGCCCCTAGAGCCCACTGAGATGGCAACTGAGACTGGGCATTAGCTGCGTGTGCCTGTAATCCCAACTCTTGGGAGGCTGTACACAGGCAGATCACTAGGAGTGTGATCTAGTAGTGAGACCCTGAACAACTGTAGACCCTTCTCTAAAATACAAAAAAAAAAAAAAGAAAAGTAACCATGTTTTTAAATTTATGGAGTGTCTAAATTAATGCAGTATCAGTTTTGCTATCTATTTGAAGCAAAGGGGCTTTTGGGATAGCTCTGTGGTTTAAGTGTTTGCTCCTGCAATCCCAGTCAGGCACAGGGGCCGGTGACTCGATGCCCAGACCCACCTGTAAGGCAGTCTAGGCCAGCCAAAAAAACAAAACAAAACAAAACAACAACAAGAAAAACCCTTCTACTTGAAGCAAAAGTTGGTAGTGACAATTTAAATGACAGTGATTTGGCTTTTAAAAATTTTGTGTCAATTTTATGCTCTTATTTTTTTTAAATTTTATTTATTTATTTATTTATTTATTTTTTTCTTGTTTCAGAACCTTTGTTTGTTTATTCACTCATTTCCATGGCTGACTCAGCACACCCCAAGGGCAGGGCTGGCGTAGCATGTGGTGCTGGGGATCAAACCGCGGTCCCTGAAGCCGCCCAAGCTTTCCCAAGCAGGCGCTTTAGACCACTGAGCCATCCCGCCGGGCCCATATGTTCTTATTTTTAGGTCTTATGATATTGCATTTATGAAATATGTTATATGTGATTTCTCCTTTTTAAGGTTTTATTTCAGAATTAAGGTCTATAAATGCTTCCTGGGCACCTAAAAAGAATATGCTTTTAGTTTTATTAATTTGAAAGTAGATAGTTTGAATTTTATCCATTGGGTCAGTCTTGGCAGTTTCATTAATTAGGTCTTACACAGTCCTGCTTGTTCTATTTTATTTATTTATTTTTTTTTCTTGTTTCAGAACCTTTATTTGTTTATTCACTCATTTTTATAGCCGGCTCAGCCCGCCCTGAGGGCAGGGCAGGCGCAGCATGTGGTGCCAGGAATCGAACCGTGGTCCCTGAAACCGCCCAAGCTTTCCCAAGCAGGCGCTTTAGACCACTGAGCCATCCTGCCAGGCCCTGATCAACCCATTTTAAAATGCACAATTTTGTGGGCTTTAGTATTTTAGAATTATGCAACCTTCACTACAATTAATTCTAGAATATTTTTATCATCCCCAAAGGCAACCCTTTATCCATTGCAGTCACTCTCTGTACCAATCATCTGAGCACTGGGCAATCATTAATCTACTTTTATTTTTTTGCAGTACTGGGGATTGAATTCAGGACCCTGTGCTTGCCAGGCAAGCACTTATTCCACTGAGCTATTTCCCTGGCCACATTAATCTACTTGTTTTTTGTGTTTTTCAGACAGGGTCTTGCTATGCAGTTCAGGCTGGCCTTTAGACTAACAATATTATTATCTTCTTACTTTGCATGTTCCTATTTAAGTATTTGATGCCTTTTTTAATAGGCTTCCATAGTTTGTCTATTTTGTGTGAGTTATACAATATGTTGGCATATGTTTGTTCATAGTACTGCTGTAGAATCCTATTATATCCTTTTAGGTGACTAGTAGTAATGCCTCATTTTTCATTTCTTTTTCTTTTTTGGTGGTACTGGGAATTGAACTCAGGATCTTGTGCTTGCCAGGAAAGTGCTTGTTCTACTGAGCTATCTTCCTGGCCTTCCTTTTTCATTTCTGATTTTAGCAATTTAAGTGTTTCTCTCTTTTAAATCTATTTTTAGCTAGTGATTGGTTAGTTTTGTTGATCATTCCAACTTTTGGTCTTATTACTTTCACATATTTTTCTCTTTTCCACTAACTTTTGCTCTCTAAGCTTTATTCTTTTCTTCTGCTTGCTTTAAGCTTAATTTTTCCTTTCAGATTTGACCTAAGAGTTCTCCCTCAAATGAAAAATTTGCATTGGAGTGCTCATCTCTGGGCTTAGCACCAAGGTAATAAATCTCCTCTTGCCTAGGGGATTGCCTTTCATTGTACTCTTCAGCTCCTATCTCTGGCCTCACTTTCCAATCATTTCACCACAAAAGAGTTTAATGGGATAAAATTTCACTGCCCAGGCCTTATGCACAAAAGTCTCTACTCAGTTTTTTCTGGGCTTAGGAAACTCATGTTTCTTGTTCTATCTCATTAAAAATAAAGTTTAATTTTATGACTAAATATCTGTAATTCATGAAGTTTTTAGTCATCTTGGGAAGTGGCTACATGTATGCATTATGATCATGTTTTTTCTAAGTAGCAGATCATGTTTCTTCTAATTGACTTATTATGATACTTCAGTAAAACCTTAGTATCTTTTGCAGTGGTATCAGGAAGATCAGGTATTAATTAACTAGTTTTAAATTTTTTCTGAATTATCTCCTTTGATTTACGAACTTTTCTTTTTCTTTCAGTATGGTGTTCACTTTTCATCTACTTTTCTGTAAATTTTCTGTCTGTGTGAATAATGGTAACCTTTGTCTGTAACATATGCTGAAAATATTTTTCCAAACTTATTTATTGGTTAGATGGAAGGTTTACAGTTTTATGCACTATAGTATGTCAGTCTTTTCCTGTTTGGTTTTGTTCTTGACGTATCTTAAAAATGCCTTCATCATTTTAAAAATATCACCCTGAAGCTATAAAACTATTTACCTAAATCTCCTTATGACCTTTTTTTGCTTGGTCATATTATGTTTATATTTTTGATTCATCAGGTTTTACTTTGATATAAGGACTGATAGGTATTCAGTTTAAGTTTTCTCTAAAGAACTAATAAGTTGGGACAGGTATGATAGAATAATTTCCTTCAGTTTTTTCTGTATCCTGCTTTGATGAGTCCATTTCCTTATTAGTAAAAAGAGATATCTCACAATGTTTTTGTGAAGATCATGGGAGGAAATATATTTAAGATACTTGGAACATGACCTGTAGAGTAAGTGTGAACTATTTTTATTACATGATTCTAGGTAAAATGCATGCAACTGATGTGAGAGCTACCATTTCTCCTGCCAACTTCTGTGAAAATTTTGATTGGGGATTTCCTAGAAGTATTTTCTAATTAAAATGGACGTCTATTTATACAACTCCAAGTACCTTCATAACTACCACTTGTACCACCACCCCTCCCTCACCATCGCCACCATCACCAACAGTTTCATCCGGAAATAACTGAAAGTAAGATATATAGGCCTCCACTTTTTCCTTGACTACTTTCTACTATTTACCAACTTTTCTTTTTCTTCCAATGTGGTGTTCACTTTTCACCTACTTTTTTGTAAGTTTTCTGTCTGTGTGAATAATGGTAACTTTTGTCTGTAACATATGCTGAAAATATTTTTCCAAGCTTATTTATTGGTCAGATAAATAAGCTGAGAAAAGACTAGAAAACTTGTGAATCAATTCAATTAATTTCTTTCTCAATCTTAAATTCAAATTACAAGAGGAACTTAGTTGTAAAATACCAAGGATGTGCTTAGATAATTGTTATAGTGTGTTTTCAGTTTCTACATTGGCAGGAGAGCAAGTACTTCTTATTTCCCAATGTCTTCAGGGACTGGATACTTTTTTATTTCTTCTTTTGTGCACCTGTTCTATTTATTGGTTAATATTTGATTCTCCAACATATTGCCTATTGGAATCATTCCATTTTGAAGCATCTCTAACTTACTGTATGGATACTTATTTGCTATCTCAAAGACTTGAATCTATCACCATATTAACATCATAGTGATGTTAAGACAGAGTTGATGCTTTTTAGAGTTATGTAAGGTCAACTCAGAGTGAAGGATCTGGTAATGACAGTATATTAGAGATCAACTCCAAGGCAGTAACTGGTTCTCCACCAACTGTGGTAGATACGTGTAGTGGAGACAGCTCCATCCCTGTACTGGAGCTATCTCCCTGAAATGAGTGAGATGTCTCCTTGTGGATGTAATACCATGATTGTGTGTAACATACACTGCGAGACTCCAAGTAAAGATACTATAAAGAAGGGTAATGGAGTTTGGAAAGAAATAATGGGGTGTGATATATGTATATATGTATATAAATATATATATATATATATATATATATATATATATATATATATATAACTAAATAGAAAAGTTGGCCAAAGAAAGGAAATGATGAGAGACTAAAACTAATATCAGGTAGAAAGTCCTAGTTCTAGAAAATACCCATGGGTGGAAAAGTGGGTTTCAGGGCTCTGAGCTGGTAAGGCTCAAGGACTCTGAGTGGAGCTTGAGTCAAGGTCACTGTGGTATAAAGCTCTCTCTTCACCAGGACCAGAAAGGGATAGAGTACATGCTCAGTCTGGGGTTAAAGCAGAGGTTCTTAACTTGGGGTCCATTGAAGAGTCTTCAAAAGAATTCTGGGAATATGTGAACTTAGGTTGAAAAATATTAGTGTTAGTTTTCCTAAAATTCAATTGAGAGCTGCCATTTCCTTCAGTCATTGAATGTAGGCAACAAATTATAGTAAGATTAACAGTATATGTAACTTTTTAGTAATGAAAACTAAAATATATTCATTTCACATGGTAAATATTGATTTCTCAAACATTGTTTTTATTTACTACTCTGATATTATAAAAGTTATTAGACTGTTCGATAGATGTTACTTAATGCACTAATAAACAGGTGTTTTCTTGTAACATGTTTAGAGAAGACATGGATAACTGCATTTCTTTCCAGCCACTTGCTTATATCATTCCATTTTGGTTACCTTTGTTATCCATCGTGTTTTATTTTCTTCATTTAAATGTGATATTATGAGAAATAGCTCATAGGTTTCAATAGATTGCTAAAGAGTACTTGTATAAAACAGATCAAGAAACTCTGGGTTAGGCAGTGCAGAAAGGGACAGACTAGAGGCATTCTTATCTTGAGTGTATAGGAGTGGGTTAGAGTCAAAGGAAAAGCTAAGAGGGAATTGCAACTGAGTATCTTGACCTTTTACAATCTGTTACTTCTGTAGATTGTTCCTGGGTCATCCTCAGGTCCTTCCTAGATCTCAGGGTAGAAGATGGAGCTAGAAGAATGTGGGTCCTAGGATCTGTTCAAGTTTGGTGGACTTAGGTCTGAGAGGATGACCTGGTCAGAGATGCCTTACTGATCCTGTACTCTTTGATACTGGAGTTTGCAGATTTGAGATTAGGAGCCAGACTGCCCTCAACTGAATGGGTCAGCATGGACCTCTGAATAACTTTCAAGTCCTACTTTCCTTATCAATGCATTTTCATTCATTCAATAAATATTTATTAGCTACCAGGTACTTTGTAGGAGAAGTATTATCTATAACTATTATCTGTATTAAATGAGATATTGAAATGTATCTGAAAACATTTTGAAAATGGGTGATTTCATTGAAGAATTTAAAAACTTATCTATATTTTTCTGCTTCTTAGTCTGGTTGCTATTTGAAGAAAAGAGAGTTAGATCTTCTCCAAAAGAATCCAGCCTTATATCTTCTCTTGGCTGGTCCTTTCAATCATCTTGACAATGCAGTATAAAGGACCAAAGTTCAGAGATTTTTGCCACAGGAGACTAGACCTCTGGATTCCATTAGAGCTGTCAGGCAGCCTAACATGGTGTGCATGGTTATTTATGCACTGAAGTGTCCTGATAATTAAACTCATTCAAAGTCACAATGATTGGTTACTTAAGAAGTCTGAATCATCATAAGTGAAGACTATAATTTGAGTATGTCACACTTTTTGGTTTAGAAGTATAGCACGGTTCATTGCAAGAAAGGCAAAGAAAAAATGTTCATACACTGAAGGCTAAACAGAAATGTCAAGAGAAGCTGGACAAACTGCTGTGATTAGAGGCATCTTAAGGCTCAAAAATAACCTGCCCTCTTAGAACTCAAGAGTGCAGGCCGACTTTGTTATGGCTTGTTTTTAGATTTCCCCCTCCAAAACTCATGAAGTCATAGGTGGGGCTATTTTGAGGTGGCTGTGTCTAGTGTGTGTAACTGATTCATGGTGCAATGCTGGGATTGAGGGTGTGTCAGCCTGCTAATTGGCTTGGCACTGCCCCAGTGCCAGTACCCTGGATACAATATAAGAGACATAAAGAGACTTACCTTTTTCTTTGCTTGTTTATACCTGCCATGAACTGCTTCTCCTGGGTAATACCTGCCTGCCATTCTACCATGCCTTGGAGGCAGGCAATTATGGACTGAAACTTTTGCAAATGGAGCTAAACAAATCTTTCCTCCTTTAACTTTGGATGTTGGGTATTTTATCTCAGCAGTAAGAGAAAAATGATTAAGATAGACTTCTAAGAAGCAAGAGTTCCATCTTCCAGGTGTAGGATTTCTGCAAACAAGGTTCTAGGCTATGCCTGAAGAGCTATTTGGCTACTAGCTATACTTCTAAATGTTGATAGCCAAGGTCCTGTGGCTCTGTGCAGCTCTCTCCTATGCAGTGATGGGCATAGAAAACCTGTTCTAACTGCAGGAAGCTAATGGTGGTACTGGAAGTCTTGGCTCTGGACTTTCCTAGTCCTGACTTTTCATTGACTGGTTGCATCATCCTTGACTAGGTATTTAGAATCTTATGAGCTTCACTTTCTTTACCTGCAAAAAGGAGGCTAGCAGCAGTTTTCTTTACCATATTGGATTTTTTGAAGAACGAGTGAAGTTATGAAGTACTTGGCCTGAAGTGTGGAATCAGTATTACTTGTTGTTATTTTTTTCATTATTGGAGGGTTTTTGTGGTAGGAAGATAATTTATCATATTTTTTCTAGTTGTATGCTTCTCCTGTTCTTTTTTGGCAGCCTATCTTTAGCTCTGGTTGGCTCCCTCCTTCTATTTCTGGGAAAATTCTAACAATTCTTCTTTATCATCCCAGGAAGAGAGTAAGTAAACTCTTGCTTAGAGGTGTACAGGATTCTAATAGGCAAATTCTTCAGAATCTTGGGCAAGGTCAGGACAATATTATCATCTGACCATAGCATTTGGGAAATTAGCAATAGAGGGTGGGGATGGGATGGAGAAGGGCTTGGCCACTGAAAATTGCATAATTTCAGAGTACTATATTCTCGGACAATGCTTTATAGGCTTTCTGAACCCAGGGCCACTGTTTGAATATGACATTTGGATAATTTTTATTTGGTCACCCAACCCCACCCGTCCTAGTTACTCTTCTTTTATTGCTGGGACAAATACCTGATACCCAGAATTAAGGGTGTTCCAGGTCAGGTATTAATAAATTAAGCTAATTTATTTAGCTCACAGTTAGTGGAAATTTCAGTCCATACTCTGCAGTCTCCAAGGCAGTGTGGCACAGGGCAGAGAACAGCAGTTCATAGTGCTGGAAAACAATAAAGAGCAAAGGGAGGGGCAGCAGCTGTAGCTGCTAGCAAGCCTGTTTCACCTCCTTATATTTGCATGCAAATTATCTGCCTCAGGGTACTCACATCCATAATCCTAGCATTGGATCATGAATTAATTACAAACTAGAAGCCACCCTATGACTGCATGAGGCTTTGGGGGAATACCTAGACACAAACCATAACAACACCCTATTCTTACATTCCTTTTCAGATCTACTGCCCATATCCACAAAGAAGTCTACCTCCATGTCTTCTATAATTCCTGTGTGTCTGTCTGTCTATCTATGTATCTATGTATCTATCTATCTATTATATATATATATATATATATATATATATATATATATATGTCTCTATATATAGTCTCTCTCTATATATATAGATGTCTCTCTCTCTCTCTCTCTCTTTCTCTCTCTCTCTCTCTCTCTATATATATATATATATAGATGTCTCCCTAGCAGTGTTTACATTCTTATTTAGTCATTATTATACTTTAGACTATTGCACATTGCTGGACATACAATGCATGCTTGCCAAGTATTTGTGCACTTTATTTCGTATAAAACCACCAGAAATGGCTACTTGGTTTTGTCAGGAGCCTGCATAATACATTCTGCTTTGAAGGCAGCTTTTGTTTAATGTTAGTGTCTTGAATTCCAGCCCCTTTATCAGTATGCATATGGTGACTGAGCCAATTTTAATTAGCATGTGCATAAATACTCATATTTGTCTGACACAAAGCAAGATTTCTTTGTTTTCTTGTTTTTGACTTTCTCTTTTCCCCAGATTGCAAAACGTATTCTCTCTAGCTGGTGAGCTTGACATTCAGTGAGTTGATGAAAACAGTGTCCCCTAGATCCTCCATGAGCAGACATGAGAGCTTGGGATGAGGGGAGGATTAAGACCAGTTTCCACCTCCACATGACCAGACTTTGCTGTTCCTTCTTAAAACTCCTGTCAGACTAACAACCAGTGATGCAAGGGTGAAACATGCATAAGGGCATCATTGAAAAATCTGTTCTATTTATGACAGAGGCCATTCTGTCATCATTCCTTGGGGGAATCCTGTTGTCAGAAGGTGGGAGGAGAGGAGAGCTCCTATTTGGTGAGCTGAAAATTTCAAGTCAGAATCTCTGGGTAGAAATTCTGACTGTGAAACTCTGCTCAAGTCATCTCTTTTCTCTTTGCCTTTGATTTATATGTCTATAAAATTGAGATAAGAACATCTATTGTACAGTTTTTTTGAAGGATATAATATAAATAATAATGATAAGGATTTTAGGTTAAAGGTCATGAAATCTTATTAGGTGACATGTTCTTTACACATGTCTTATAATCCTTATAAGGCACATGGTTGAATTCAGTGTGAAGTTGAATAAATGAGGTAGGTACTATTATTTGCATTTGTGATATGGAAACTGAGATTCAGAGGGGTGAAATGATCTGTCCAAGGCTGGACTACCTGTGACTATTTGGCTCAGGACAAAATGAGAGGGTTGGAGTTATAAAGGGCAGTTTTATGCTGGAAGAGTAGAGGATATTTTTACTGTGGTCATTGGGACTGGTTTCCACTGAAGGTAATGAAGATAGCTTCCTCTCGGCTTTTCCTCCTTGGTAGAAATTCCACAATTTACTCAGATTCTAGTCAGGCTTCTTCAGTTTTTCCTCCATTATCTTATGACTGCAGTTATCAACAAACTCATCATCTTATTGTTGTTGATGTGCATCAGTAAAGCAAAGATTATCTGCCTCAGAAAAGTGAACACTTGGGAGTCATAATTATGGGAATCCTTCGTAGCTTGGCTTTGAGTGAGTCTGAGCTGTTCTTGAGGCAGACAGTATGCATGAACACTTTTCTAATTGTGGCTGCAGTTATTTTTGGCATGAAGCAAAACGTAGAACTGGTATTCTATCTGTCTGAGGCAAATAACCTCTGCCTACCAGGTGTCCCTTACCTTCGAGGACACTTATAGATTGAATGAATAAAATTTCTGAAAACTGATCAGAAATTTTATAGCTTTGGTGAGTAAGAATTCTAGTTGAGAAAGAGAAGTCACATGGGTCAATTTAGAGAAAGATCATTGTGTTAGAGTTTTCCTGGGAATGGACACTGAGACACAGATTAGAAAACACATATCATGTTTAGGATGGGATCCAGAGAACAGTGGTAGGAAACACTAAGAAGTGAGAAAAGGAAGGTATGGGACTTGAGGCAGGGACTTCTAGAGTTTGCAACTTGACCCATGGTCCCCTGGGATTATGTGTTTTAGTACTGATGGGGCTATGGGTCTGAATACTTCTGGGATTATGGGTGTGACCTAAGGTGGGTAGGCGGAGGCAGAAAGCCTGAATGTAATATAAAGAGAGACAGAGGGACAGACATAAGCTGTTGCTCTCTGCTCCCCTGGTTGTTCCATTGCCTCTGTCACCATTGTTATTGTTCCACCCCCATGAACTGCTGCTCTCTGCCATGTCCCTCTCTGCCTTGGAGCCAGCTGAATATGGACTGAAACCTCCAGTAACTGTGAGTTAAATAAACTTTTCCTTTCTTCATTTTGGGTGTTGGGTATTTGTCCCAGCAATGATAGAAAAGTATCTAAGACATTTCTCAATCAGATCACAACTTTGGACAAATAGAAATCAATTCTGTTGGGGACTGTCTTAGTTACTCTTCTCTCCTTGTTGGGACAAATACCTGACACTCAAAATGAGGAAAGGAAAGGTTTATTTAGCTTACAGTTACTGGAAATTTCAGTCTCTATTCAGCTGGCTCCAAGGCAGAGAGACACATGAAAAAACAAAAAACAAAAAAACCTTTAATGGAGGCTGGCAAAGAGCAAGAGGGCTGGGAGAGAGCTAGCAGCAGCTAACTTCTCTTCCTACCTTACATTGAAATGTAAATCACCTGCCCCAGGGGAGGTGCAGCACCTTTCTCCACAATAATCAATTACAAATTCCAGAAGCTGCAGCGACTGCAGGAGGCTTTGGGGGGAGACGCTTATACACAAAACGTGACAGGGACAAAGGGAGCCAGAGCAAAACACTTTTCAGGGTGAGCTCCTTTGAGAGGTGAGGGAGCTGTGCTATTTAGTCACCAAGCTGTTGGTTGGGTTGGCATTTTTGGTCCACTGTGATGGCAGGTCGCACAGATGGAAGTTTTTGATGTGCCCAGAAGTGGTGAGGCTTGGAGCAACAAGAATGGAGCACCAGCACATCAATTTCAGTAAACAAATAAATTATATATTAATCATGGTATAAACTATCCAGTGCTTGGCCTTGTGTCTGGCTCACTGCATGTGTCTTGCACTTCTGCAGCAATTTCACAATCAGTCAGGAGGTCTGGATTACCATAATTCCTGCACAACCAATAAGGATAGAGAGAGTAAGTGACTTGTCTAAAGTCACACAGCAAATCAGAAGCCAATCTGAAATTTGAATGTGAGTAGTCTGATTTTAGGTTGGGAATATAAGACTGGATATGTTATACCATGATTAATATATAATTTATTTGTTTGTTGAAATTGATGTGCTAGGGACAGTGAGGCATAGAAATTGCTATGAGGAAAAAGGAGAGGAAGCAGTGGCTCATAATTTTGTTGAAGAAGTACATGGTATGGAATGAAATATGGAATAAATAGGGCCCTAGGAGGTAAATCATTATAGAAAGTGAGATGCTTTGAGAATAGCAGAGAGGATCTTGTCTTGGAAGAAAGAGCGCTTGAGTCAAGATACATTCTGTTCAAATCTCTTTTTTCTGCCTGCAATGTGAGATCAATAAACCTCTTTGTCAGTGAATGCTGAGTCTCACAGTTGAACCTTTTCTATGAAACCTCTTATGTGGTAATTGGAGACATCATTGTAATAATGGACAGAACTAGCAATAGTGATTGAGACGTATAAGCCATCTGCATTAGTCATCTTTTTATTATTGGGACACAATATCTAATGCCCATGATTTAAAGGAGAAGAGGTTAATTTTGGTTTATCATTTCAGAGGGTTTAGTCTGTGGTTGGCTGGCTCTGAGGCAGAGATGGAATGAGAAAAGGACCTAGTGGAGGGAAATTACTCTACCCATGGCAGCGAGGAAGCAAATCAAGGGAACAGGGCCAAAGAGGGAGGGTCTAGGGAGCAAATATAGTACCAACAGTCCTGCTTTCATGACCACCCAGACTCACCCAGAAGTGCGCTTTACTAATTTCCATGACAGTTCGCTAGCCAATCAAATCAACAATGTTGCTTAACTGTTATGCCACTTTACCTAAGAACTTCAAGAATTCTAAGCTGAGCCTTCAAAAATAACAATTGTTACTGGTAGATAGTATTGTACAGTGTTCATGTGAGGCTTATGGACTCAACTGTCTTTCACATCTTATTGATAGGATGATCCTTAGTATACCTGAGGTAGAATCATAAGGTTCTGTAGTTGTGGGATGAACTGGCAGGAGCAGCATACCGACTAGATCATTATAGCACAATGTCCAGTATTATGGGATTGATCAGTGATACAGTATATTATTATGGTAACAACAAGTAACACTGAGATTTTCCTGTATGCTAAGCCATGTCCAAACATCTTGCAAGATTGTCATTTTCCCCTCATAGTAATGAAGGGATGTCCCTGACATGACTGTATACTTTCCTAGAGTACCTGAAAAAACAATTCTCTCTTGTAAACAGTGGTTTTCCTGTAGCCTTATTTTTGGGATCTGGCTTTTCATAACAAGCCACCCATGTGTATGCTATTGTTGGACTGTAGATGTGGCAGGATTTCCCTTCACCCAGGTTAGAGCTCTGCTCTCATCCTCAAAGAACAAATATGCTCCGTAGGGAGGAAATACTAGCTTATTGTCACTGGCAAATTGGTGGCAGGGAGAGGACCATTTTGTCTCTGGGTTCGGCAACACACCTAGTGGTTAGCTGACAGCAGCATAATGGCCAGCCAGTGTGAAACTGTGCAAATTGCCTCATAAATAACTTGTAATGCACAGGCAACATAGAGAGGCCATAGCTCATGGATAAATGACTCCCTGCCATTTCAGAGTATTAAACCAGAGCTAATCTGGACCTCTCCATGGGGATTCATTAACTCCTAGGGGTTTCCTACTTGCAGGCCTGATGTCACATGGGTAACTTTCTTGGCACTTCTTGTGGTCTTTTGGTGGGGACAAAACACTTCTGAGTAGGTCCATTTATAGGAGAAAGGAAGTATGTTTAACAAACAAGTCAGAGTGAGTCCTATTGGAGCTTTATGTTTTCACTAGGGAATTTAATGTTTAGAAGAAAACTTTTCACACAGCTGAGAAAACCGTAATCGTAAGAGACAACATTTACTTGGTGTTTATTATTATTATAATTTTTTTTTTTGCCAGACTCTGTTCTAAGAATTCTTGTGTGATTCTGCAAAATTCTCCTCTACTTAGATACTATTACTATTAGTCAGTGCTGTTTTTGTACAGGAAGAAGCTAAGGCTCACAGTGATTTAGTCACTTGCATTTGGTAACACAGCCTATATGCGGCGAATGTATTAGTCAGCTCTTGTTATGTTGCAGTAAGAAATGAGTTCCCAAATCTCCTCAGTATTTTAAAATAACTACATTTTCCTACCCTCATATCTTATGCTTCTTATGAAACAGCTGTTCTCTGTTGCTTGTCTTTATTCCAGGATTCAGTCTAAAAAAGCAGCCCTTGTCTGGAGGGCATTATTCTCAGGCTCAGAGAGTAAAAAATGCAAGAAAACCAATTTTGCTAGTTACAACTATAATATTTCTACACACAATTAGCATTTATCACTTGTGCTCATACCTTGTTAGTCCAAGAAGGTCATATGGCCATGACTTCTCTCACTGGGTGAGGGCATTTATTCTTAACATTGGGATGTACCACAGTTTAATTCAAGGGAAAAATGTTAAGTTCTCTTACAGGGAAAGGCAGGAAACAGCAAATAATAATATGAATCAACCAATGATAATGTGCACTTAGTTTAGCCATTTGTGATTATATGCTTTGTGCTTTTGCTTCCTTGGTGAATTTAGAGTTGGGAGACTTGAGTCTTGGGTAATGGTTTTGTACTGAGAAACTTTGTGGCTAAGGGCGAATTTCTTCCCTCTCTGGGTCACAGTGTCCCTGCCTTAGATTTCCTCAGAAATAGACTCAGGCACTAGGATTTAAGTGCAAGTAGTTTGTTTGGGAGGTGTCAAGAGGAAGCCCTGGTAAGAAACAGAGAGCAAGATAGGAAAAGGAATGAGGTCAATAGAATGTGTCCAATCAGGGCTGGGGAGCTAGTTTGGCAGTCTAAGTGCCTGCCTAGCAAGCACAAGGACCCAGGCTCGATTCCTAGTACCACAAGTGGTACCAGCCCTGGAACCCTGGGCAAGCTGTACCAGCCACCAAAACCAAATGAGGTGCTGCACACCTGTAATTCCAGTGCTGAGGAGGCTGAGACAGGAGGATCACTATGAATCTGACCTCTGTAGCAAGACCCAATACCAAATAAATAAATAAATAAATAAATAAATAAATAAACAAATACTCAAATAAAATGTGCCTGCTCAAGTGAGTGTGTTATTATAAATTCTGTGCTATCCAGCAGGCCAACCCCAGAACAAATGGGGTACAATTCTGAGGAATATTGGGGCTGCACACCTCAAAGTTGTCCCATGTGACATACAAGAAAGATGGCTGTTTACTTTCTAATTCACAGGCAATCATTTGTGGAGGGTTTTATCTTCAGGCTTTTGGCTCTCTTGAAGGCAGAAAAAAGTCCTTGGACAGAGTTATGGGTGTTTGGCAGTACTCATCCTTTGACACGCAGTGGTGAGCTAACGTCTCCATCTGTGCAATAAACTGTTCATTAGGAAAAGTTTAAATGTCTTTCTCACTTTTTCTAGCTGTGCCTATAGTTCTGCTTGTCACAGCGCTAGCATATCATTGATCTGGTTGAGTGTAGGGATAATATGCCTTTGTGTTTCTCTCCTTTTTCCTATAAAGAACTAACACCTGCTGTTGGCTCTTCTTGCCTTTAAGTTACATGCAAACATCTGTATCATAAGGTGCAATACTCACCTTGTTCCCTCCACAAATATAGTCCTTTCCAAGATGTTGTAACTTTTCTACCTGTTGCAGTGGAGGCTGCTTTTTCTTCCCCTTACTATATTTCTCATGGTCTAAGGAAGCAGCATCAACAGCATCCTTGCTTTCCCCTGCCACTTACAAACCAGGCTTCTCTCATTCCATGTAAAATGTTCTTTGGTTTTGAAGCTTTTGTCCTGGCATCCTGTCACCTCCTTTGGTAAATCTTTCCTTCACCATTGACCATACTTCTCTTTCCCTGCCAAGGTCTTTTTATCTAGGGCTGGTTTCCAGCCTACCCTCCCTTTCCGAGTCACCACCCTGGCCCTCTCACTTTTCCATAGGGTCTAAGCACACCACATCTGTAGTCCTTGCACCAGTTTCCATGCCTAACTGAAGCTACCCACATCTCCCTCTAAGACAACCCAGAACAACCTTTGCATCCATCACCTTATTTACTCATCCCCTACATCTGTCTCTCTCTGCATTTCTGCCTTCCTGTTAATTCACACTTTGGCCAGAGCAACATGTCTAAAATATGAGTGGGCAAGAGGCAGCAAAGTATAACAATGAAGAATGGGGACTCCAGAGGCTGGCTGTCTGTGCTCTAATTCTGCACCTGCCTCTTATTAACTGTGGAACTTAGACAAGCCATTTATTTTTTCTGTACCTTAGTTTCTTCATCTTCTAGCATATCCACCTCACAGAGCAGTAACCATAGACCACTTGAAACAGTGATTACTGAATCATTGTTTGTTAAATAAATGGAATCCCATTATGCCTTTTCCATGCTTTAAAGCTCAAAACCTTCAGGCCCCAGTAGGCAGAGGCTGAGTTGATCAGCGTGTTACTTGAGGCCCTACGCAGTTGACTTCTCCCTTTCTAAAACCAACCCCCGTCCCTGTTTGTCCTATATTTTATCCCTTAGTGCTCTCATATCTCAGAGATTTTGCACACGCTGTTCACTTTGGCTGGTGTGCTGAGCTTGTTGTGTCCATGTTCCCAATTCTTACTGACTTCTCATGAGCCTTCCAGGCTCTGCCTGTCCTGGAAATTTCCTTAGTCTGTCTATTCAGGTAGAGTTAATTGCCTTTCTCCTTATAAGAACTTGATTCTGCACTTGTTTGAGGACTGGAGCTAGGGTGAAGGAAGTGAGAGAGTTGCTTCAGGTTGTAAAAACAACCAAGACAGAATATTAGATTATTTGAAAAGTCAAAACCAATGAAACAAATATATATATATATATGTATATGTATATATATATACATGACATTCTATAGGGATTTATTTTATTTTTTTTCATTTGTTTTTTTATTACTTTTTAATAAGAAATAGCGATGAGACAGTTTTAAAACACATTGGTAGGACAGCCACAATAATTAATACAATGCATATTGCTGTCTTCGTAGTAGTTGTTCAGAGTACAAGATACAGACATGATAACTTGTCTAAACACTATTTATTTATTTATTTATTTATTTATTTTTGGTCTTTTTGAGACAGGGTTTCGCTATGCAGTTCAGGTTGGCCTTGAGTTCACTTTTGTAGCCCAGGCTGAGAGAATGACAGTAACTGAGTTTACACCAGGCTGGTCTTGAGCTTGCACTAATCCTCCTGCCTCAGCCTCCCAAGTGCATTACAGGCATACACTACTACACCCAGCTCTCTAAACACTATTGGTACAAATATTTCTTCTCATTGAACTAAGAGAAAGTAGTTGTATGCATAGATCAATATTCCATAATAGTAGTGGGTTATCAGCAGAACTCGGGCCACAGAGGAAAGGGATGGGTGACGTATAGTGTGCTTAGGAGAATCACCTAGACAGAAAACACTCTCTCAGGCTTTCACAGAGAGCAAACTGGCCAAGCAATGGCCATGACTCATCCAGACGGCTGACACTGACAAAAGTTCTACAAAAATGCTATACATGGTTTTAAGTAAGTCGTGAGGGGATTTGACTCAAATTGTCAGATACAAAAGTCATATGTTTTGTTATATAGGTCTTGCTTTAACTTGGCCCAAACTATCCAGCAGAAAAGTTTAACCATGAAAGATAAAAAATAAAGCCAGATTAGTATGCTGTAAAAGGCCCAAGTCAACAGCTTATGACATTGCCAGTTCTACAGGTATTTAAATATTAGAATATCCATGGTTGTTAGAAAGTAAGTTTCATCTTATGTTCTAAGCTGTTTGATATTCAGATAAGTTGGTAACATTAAAGGACCAGCCAGAAAGGTCAGTGGATTAAAGCACCTACTTAGTCAGAAAGAGGGATTCAGGTTTGATCCCAGGTATGTGTGCTGACCCTGACCCAGAACATGCTGAGACAGCAATTGAGACTGGGTGTGTGGTGTGCACCTGTAATCCCAGCACACTGGGAGGCTGAAAACAGAAATGGTATGAGTCTGATCTACATAGTGAGACCCTATAGACCTGGTAGACACTGTCCTAAATGCATAAAATAACAACAACAATAATAGTAATAATAAAGTTATTTATTTATTTACTTATTTATTTATTTAGTCTTTTTGAGACAGGGTCTCGCTATGCAGTTGAGGCTGGTCTTGAGCTCACTTTTGTAGCCCAGGCTGGTCTCGAACTCACATCAATCCTCCTGCCTCAGCCTCCCGAGTGCTGGGATTGCAGGCATGCGCCACCACGCCTGGCTAGTAAAGTTATTTAATATAGGTCTCACTAACTTGGACCTGAGTATCAATTTGAGCAGAAAAGTATAGCCATGATATGTATAAAAAAGAATGCCTACTAATATGTCAGCTTAAAAAATTCAAATCACTAACAACTCCTGGCAATTGCCAGCTATCCTGGCAACTGACCGCTGTTATAGATTAATGGACTATGTAGGAATCATTTGCTGAACACAGGTACCAAAAACTTTGGACAGGGAAATCTTTATTTTTTTATTTTATTTTTTTTTTTAGGATGCACAAATTTAATTTAATTTAATTTAATTTAATTTTTTTTCAATTTTTTATTGTTTAAATTTAACAATGGTTATATTACATATTTTCATCATCAGATCAGTTTAGATTAATACATATAGGTATATAAGATTGATCAAACAATTAAACATTAACCTTTCTAAATCCACATTACTTTTTTTTTTTCTTTTCCCCTTTCTTTTCTTTGAAAGTTGACATATTGCATAT
>PVJA010026853.1:0-29229 GCA_004027025.1 Myocastor coypus | reverse complement strand
TTTTTTTTTTTTTTTTTTTTTTTTTTTTTTTTTGTCTTTTTTTGAGACAGGGTCTCGCTATGCAGTTGAGGCTGGCCTTGAGCTGACTTTTGTAGCCCAGGCTGGTCTCGAACTCGCACCAATCCTCCTGCCTCAGCCTCCCGAGTGCTGGGATTACAGGCGTGAGCCACCACGCCCGGCTTGTTTTAAAGAATTTTATTTCATTTATTTTTTTCTTGTTTCAGAACTTTTGTTTGTTTGTTTATTTATTTTTATGGCCAGCTCAATCTGCCCTGAGGGCAGGGCTGGTGCAGCATGTGGTGCCGGGGATCGAGCCGTGGTCCCTGCAGCCGCCCAAGCTTTCCTAAGCAGACGCTTTAGACCACTGAGCCATCCTGCCGGGCCCCCTGTCCAGAGATTTCTAAAGCTGAGTCTGAATCAGAGCTAGGACTGAAATCCCCAACTGACCGTTCTGAGAGAATTTATTACCAGGTTGTGACACATACTCAAAGGACTCGTCATTGAGTGGACTGTTCTGAAGCCACTGAATGATGCCTGGGGAAGCACATACACAGTGTGGCAGGAATGGCAAAGAGCAAGGCAGCATGGTGCACACATGTCTTTGTAACTGCTCGAAAAGCAGGAAGCAGGAAAGGCTGAGGGTGCTCATAGCACCACGCGGGTGACGGTCGTGGGGAGCCTGTTCTGGGAGACGCTCCATGCTGGGCTGGGGCTGCAATGCAGTCTTGTCCTGCTGTGTCAAGGGGTGACATTGCCAGATCCTTGGCAGCGTGACAAGGGACATCTTGACATGTGCCAGAAGACAGAACAAGAACATGCGCAACTAGTAAATTAAGAAACATACGGCATCCAATTATTTGTTTTGTTCTAATCAAGGGGAGATACAGGTTTTTGAGGTCTGAAGCTTATACACTTTGAGAGGTGTCTCTCTGAAGAACAGAACATCAAGTTATAAATGGGGTGGCTAAGGCTGGTGAGATAGATAGCTCAGCGGACTAAGTGCCTGCTTAGATAAGCGCAAGCACCAGGGTTCAATCCCCTGCACCCCGTGCTGTGAGGGCCCCGACCTCGGGTGTGCTGAACCAGTCACTGAGACTGGCCTTGGTGGCACACGCCTGTGCTCCCAGCGCTGGGAGGGCTATAAACCAGAGGATCAATATGACTCCAAGCTGCATAGTGAAGCCCTGTAGCCAACACAAAAATTAATAATAATGATAATAATAGTAAAGTGAGAACTCTTTGGGAACAATTACAGAGCCCTGAAGCCTTCATGAGGTGAAGAAATTTAAGCCTCCTCTTTCACAGCAAATTCATCTCTGGCAATGATGTAAATGCACATTTTGGTCCAGGCAAAGAGTGAAAGCAAATGTCTGAAGAGCATCATGCACAGACGCGTTGGGCTCCCTGTGCCTTCCACGATGCGCAGCCTCTCCATGCACTTTAGGACTATGCGTGCAGTTTCTTCTTTTGTGAAATATTTTAGTATCCACATACTATTGTTATCATAAGGAATGGATTTCTAAGAGCAAGAGAGTGTACTGAAGATATTCCCTCTATCACATTTACTCCCACAGGCTTGTCATTTTCCTTGTGCTATGTTAGTCATCCAACAGCTTGGAGTTCCAAGTTCTGCTCATTCTTTGAAGCTCAGGAATTGGCGAGGTAGCTCAGTGGCACTCTGCCTGCCTCACCAGCATGAGGTCCTGAAGTTGAGTCCTCATTCAAAAAAAAAAAAAAAAAATCAGTTTATGATAGCCCCGAAATGGCAATCTGTCTTCTGTACAATCAATTGAATAACATCTGAAAATTGTATAATTATCAACATTTCATACTTTTATTGGGAAGCATAGATTGCATAACTCTCATGAAAATGTTTTATTATCGAGTATCTACTCCTCGAGCCTCTTGATTTTCAGCTTCCAAGATCAAAGCTCTGTAAACCACCCCACCACAGTTTTATAGGCTCCGAACCCCTGTACCTGAATTATTTAAAGTAGCAGCCTATGAGTTTTCTAAGGTTTTAGTTGCTGCATAATCCAACAAAATAATGATCATTAGAGAAATGGTCCTTCCCATGTGTCTGTCAAATATTGGATGCATGGAGAGAGCTTGAGCTTTGGAATCGGCACAGGCCTTTGGATACAGTAAGCTACTCACTGTAGTTACTTTTGCATTGCAGAGACAAAACACACCACACTGAGAGGAGGAGAGTTTTAGTTGGCTCCTGTTTTTCAGAGGATTCAGTCCATGGTCCATTGGTTCCAAGGCAAAAATGGTGCCGCACAGAAGTGTGGTAGACAAGAGCTGGTCACCCTGTGGCAGAAAGGAAGCAGAGATTAAAGGGCAGAGCTGGTGGCCAGAGTGTACCCTTCAAGATCACGCCCCATTGGGCAGCTTCTAACCAGTCCCTGCCTCCTAGCATCCCATTCAACCAATCCGCTGGTGAGGACAGCACCCCATGATCCAATCACCTTCCAAGCACAGGAGACTTGAGGACCACATGTAGATCTTGCGCGTGATACTCTGGTTCTCTGGATTTCTTTCTGAAGGCATATGGTCTGTAGGAGTGGGTTACCAGAGGCTGACTCCAGGCATAAAAGAGTTCAATACAAGATGGTTCCTTTCCTCTTCTGCTTGACTTGTCCATTTCAGAGCTAGAGCTGCCTGTTATTGGCCCTCCTTAGTCTCTTTTATTCTGTCAAGGACTGCATTTAAATTTTTCTTCTGTCCCGAAAGTGAGTCGTAATCAAACACAAAATCTGAACTAAAAGCTAAAGCAAAAGAACATCAAAATAGGACAGAAGAAGTTAAAATAAAGACAAGGGGCCAGCCAGATAGCTCAGCTGCTATCTGCTTAGGCAGAGTGCAGAGGCCAGGACTGCATCCCTGGTGTGCCATGCTGCCCCACTCGCAGGGTGTGCTAAGCCAGCAATTGAGACTGGGTTTGGTGGCGTGTGCCTGTAATCCTAGCCCTTGGGAGGCTAAAAACAAGAGGATCACTATGAATCCAATCTACATAGTGAGGCCCTGTATACTCTGTCCTGACAATGAAAGAAAGATAAAAAGAGAGAGAGAGAGAGAGAGAGAGAGAGAGAGAGAGAGAGAGAAGGGAAAGTGAAGCGAAAAGAAAGAGAAAGAGAAAAGAAAGGAAAGGAAATTTTCTCCTTTACTTGAATAAAATCTGCCCTCCTTACCAGCTGTGCCTCACGTTACCTCTGCATCAAAGCGATGGCATGTCACCCTGGCAAGGACCTGGCTGTTCTGCTGGGATGATCTTGAAGCTGTTCAAGAAGGGCAGGGTCTGTCGGCCCAGGTTCTGTTCCATACACTGGAGTTCCATACCCTCAGTCTCTCCAGTTTAGGGAGAGCAACCATGGGACCCCAAAGCCTAAGCTGTTCCCTAAAGAAGTAGCAGTGGTTCATCTTCTTTCCCTTCTCAGACACGTGGATACGGCTTTCTCAGGTCCTTACTCACGAGGATCATTTCCGGTCTCTGCGCTGTGAGACCGTATATTGGGTGGTGATACCCTCTGGGCTCCACGTTGCCCTGCCTGTGTTCCATCCTTGAGCACTGCACGGGCCATAGCTCAGGCAGCCTTCCTGGGAAAAGTGCAGCCTGGCACTTACTCTGTCGTTTGGGAAACATTGTATGCGCTTCAGAGAGAAGCTGATGGTGATTGAGATGCACGGGGAGGCTGAGCTAAGCAGCACAGGGCTCTCTGCCTGACAGGAGGGTGAAAGGAGCCGTCAGCCCTGCATAGGAAGCCAGAAGCCTGAGAAGCTGTCCTGATGACTCAATTCCACCAAGCAATTTGGGTTTGCTTACTTCAAAAGGCATGTGCTTTTTTCAGTATTTCTTTTAACTTACCAGCTTTTCCAAAATTATCCACTATGAAATTTATACCAATTTCTATATGTTTATTTTTTGTTTGTTTGTTTCTCAAGCACTTTTTAAAAACATGTATTAGGGCAGGGAAGATAGTTCGGTGGTCTAAGCACCTACCTGGCTAGCGCAAGGACTAAGGTTAGAACCCTGGTACCGCATGCCATGAGGGCCCCTTGCTGAGCAGGCCACCCAAAACCAGCATGGTGTCACATGGTGCTGGGGCCGTTGAGACAAGATCACTGTGAGTCCAAGCTGCATAGAGAGACCCTGTGCCAAAATCAATAAAAGATTAAAGAAACAATAGAATACAGTGGGCCTCATGGATACACACGCACATACGAACTCATCAAATACTGACTCCCACAACCTTCCCAGCCTTTAGGAATCACTGTTCATATTCAACTTTACTGATTTCGTTTTTTAACCATTCCCATATGCAAAAGAACGAGAGTCCCTGGCTTTCTATGTCTGCCTCATTGCACTTCCCACAATGCTTCTTTGTTCCACGTATTGAGCTGCAAACATAAGATTTCCCTCGTTTGAGGCTGAATCCTGTTCAGCTGTCTTTGTGGGTGGCATTTCCTTGATTCTCTCACTGGTGGGCACCAGGCTGAGTTCTGATAGTAACGACTGGACAGTGCTGCTGCGAGTGTGGGTGAGCTCCTGTGTCCTTGGGAAGAGCGTTCTCTCTCCTTGGGATCTATGTACAGAAGCACGAAGGATGCACCATGCAGGGAATTTAGTTTTAATTGCTATTTTTCAGGAAAATTGGAGAGTTCTATCCACCTATTCAGATTTTAACTAGAACTATTTGGTACATTATGGACACATCAATTATGTAAATTTGACACTAAAAATCTGTGGCAAAATATCAGACGTGAGGATCTCAGTGGCCTGCCTGTTCGCACCGTGGCTCTCACATGTACAGTGAGGCAGCAGGGTCACGGTGGAAGTGTGAGGAGGAGAAAATCTCAGCTCAGGCCAGTGAGGACACGGAAAGAGAGAAGAGCTTATATTAGTGAGCTTTTTCCTTCAGATTTTTTTCCACCCAAGCCTCTAAATTGTTGGGTAAGACACCCACATTCAGAGCTGGTCTCCACTTCGGGTTACTGCCTGCCCCCCAGCGCCAGACAAGCAGGCATTCAGAAGGCGGAGTCTGCATATTTCCTAGATGCTGCTCACTGCACTCAATCAATTAGCCATCGCAGTCCGTGACTGATATTTATTTAGTCCACAAAATTCAGTTAGTAATCATAGAACACATAATGAACTGTTAGGACATAGATTAGCAATGTATGCAGAATGGGTAGGGCCGTATTTTTGCTAGTATTGTACCTTTATTTATTTGGAGAGTAACCTCATGTAAGAATGCTAGTACAATTATGTCTGTACCTTGGTCATTTTTGGGAACTGCAAATGATATTTGGGCTTCCTTCACTGGGACATCCTGTACATCACAGCCACCTTTCATTGCTTAAGCAAAAGCCCAGCTTTCTGTTGCACTCTTTGAAAGCCTAAGGAAGTCACAGCCTGGCCACAGCACTCCGTCCGCCTCCTAATCCTGCTGTGTGCATGTGATCCCAGGCTGCCCCTCGTAAGACTGTCCCAACCAGCAGCCGATCACCACTATTCTCACCCTGTCTCCAAGGGCACCGGTGTCTCAGCTCCGTGCTGCGGAGTCAGAATTAGCCAACGAGCTCTGATGGGTTCTTTTCCTCTGCTTGACTTCACAAGCTCCTGTGGTCTTCTCTATGTCTTTAGCGCATGGCATTTTGCCCTCTATTTGCAAGCAGTCCAGGGTCGATACTAACTGATCCAACCTGAATACTCTAACTGAAATACTTTGCGGTGCTTGATGACATTCCCTGCAGCTTCTCACTTTGCTTTATGCACAGATTTCCTATTTTACTACCGGTTGTTTAAGCATCCTAGAAATTCATAGCATATTATAACACAATTATGTATAAGCAATAATTGAAATAGCTGCATCGGTCTTTGTCCTCCACAAAACTTTTTTCTTATTAATTGCATGATATGTGACCCTCCAAACAGCTGTAGCAGTTAGGTGCTATACTAGTTTTGCAGAACAGAAAATCTAAGAAAATATATGTTCCAGTTAGAGTTGCCCCTTGAAGGATTTATTGATATCAGAAGACAGCCCTCAAGGACATTTTATTGCCTACCTGGAACTTTCTTTGTCTTACTCCTAGAAGGATGCTGTGTTTAATTCCAATTATTAAAAATGTAGATTCTGAAATGTATGATAACAATGGTGCTTAGCAAAAGAAACTCTTCCCTTGTAAGACTTATGGACATTTTGTAAGTTGTTCTAAAACAAATGTGTTCAATACCAGCATAAGACTAGATTTGAAAAAAGGAAAAAAAAAAAAAAAAAAAAAAAAAAAAAAAAAAAAAAAAAAAAAAAAAAAAAAAAAAAAAAAAAAAAAAAAAAAAAAAAAAAGCACACTGTTTGCAGTGTGTTTTCTGCCCGGTACTTGGGATACACTTCTCAACGTGCAGCACCTCAAGGAAAGCTAAAGCTCTTATAGGGCTGGAGCCTGAGTTTTTCTTCAAACTTCAAAGCCCAGCCTCTCGCTTACTGTAGAGTCTCAAATGTTGAAGCCATGGGAATTGATAGTGGAATGTTGGAATGGATCTCTTGAAGATCTCCCCAACGCGAGTACCTTCTCATGAGCTGGCTCTGCTAACAGCTATCAAATGGACCATGTCCTTTTCTTAAATACATAATAATAATAATAATAATAATAATAATAATAATAATAATAATAATATAATATTTCAAAGTTTATTTTAGATTGTGAAATGGATACAATTTTAAATTTGAAACTTGGAAAGTAAAAGTCTCAAACATGAAAATTTTCCTTATAGCCAGACTCGAAATAGAATCAGGGTGAGCTACAGAAAAATGATCTGAAATTTACAATGTAGTGTAAGGATCTCTGGACCTTTCAGTGTGGTCTGTGGTACCCAGGGAGAAACAGCGGCAAGAATAGGGAAAAGATAGAGAAGCCAAGAGTCGGGCCAGGCGGTGGCCCGTCTGCCTGGTTGGCAAGATGGCACCCACAATAGTGTGAGCCTTTACTTATACTTTTGCAGAGTTGGTAACATGTGACCCAAGGTTGCCTAGTGACTAATAATTGACATTAACAATTCAGAATGCTTATCTCAGGGCGGAGACAGCTTCACTGCCTTAGGCTCTGTGGCCTAGTCATGCTTTCACACATTTGACCATTTTCCAGCTTCCATGGCTCCCAACATGTCCCCATTTTTTGTTTTGCTGTATGAGAGATGCATGTTCCATTGCAATTGGAGAAGCTATACTTACAGAACTCTTTAGAAGTTCATGCCAGGGGGCAGCAAGATGGCTCAGTGGCCTAAAGCACCTGCTTAGGTAAGTTTAGGCAACTGTAGGTACCGTGGTTCAATCCCCGGCAACACATGCTGAACCAGCCCCAACTCTGAGCTAGCCATACATACATACATACATACTAAATAAATTAATGCCAGTACAAAGATCTGTGGTAGCTGAATTCAGCAATGTAACCCTGTGTTGTCCATTAGTCCATAAGAGCAGTGAGTTATCAGTATAGCTGCTAATTGTCAGAAGTTGCTAGCAACTTGAGTCTTTTATTGCTTAGCATATTAATATGGCATTACTTTTCATGTCACATGGTTATACTTTTCTACTGGATGGTTAAGAACAAGTTAAGCAAATCCCATATAAATACAAATCTTTTGCTCTCTGTTAAGGTCAGTTAACCTCTCCAGGACTTACCTTGGAACCATGTACCATACCTCCTAGATCTTTTGTCAATGTCAGTTGTCTGCATGAGTCTTAGTTTGATCATATGTTTGCAATGGCAAAGGGAACAGTAGGTAGGGCCATAAATAGGGACAGCTTGTTTAATTCTTTGGTGTTAGCAAGTAGCATTATGAAGACACACAGCTCATCCTGGATTATTAGGGTCTTGAACTTCAGAAACAGAGCAGATATGTAGAAAACGCTCCTGGAACTCCCCTGCCTGTCAGCCTTCTTGTATTGCCAATTGCAAGGGAGATAAAGAAAATGGCTTTACTTCCCTAGAGGCAGAAGTTCTGCTCTGTGACTTGGTGAAATCTTTCTGAGTTGCTATGGCCAGGATTATGGCTTGTGGCTCCGTAAAAACCGCTAGGTGGTGAAGAATAAAATTTTGGGGAGAAAGCCTTCTCTAGAGAGAAAGGATCCCTTTCGTCCTCTATCACTCTTTCTTATTTGATGGAGCAAAGGTACCTGTTTCAAGCTCTGTCTCTTTGGGTACCATTGCTCCCTCCTCCTTGTCCTGCTTGGCCTTGGAACTTGATTTTAAAGGAGAACTGTGAGCTAAGTCCTTCGTGTTTGAAAAACCCCTTCCAGCCACAATCCAAAAAGAAAAAGTAAATACAGGAATCAAGCATTCCACAACCACTTCAACATACATATATCTCTGTGATTCTTGGGACTCTGCTTGTCCCATTTTTAACTCAGTGTAGTTTTTTTTTTTTTTTTTTTTTCTGACTTCTCTCAAGCCTATCATTGTCCCTTTGGCTCTAAAGAGACATTTGTGGCCCTAATAAGCCTCTATTTCTGGCCCTAATAAACCTGTTTCCTCAAGTTTTACACCTAATGTACCAGTTTTGACGTGTGCTTGTGTTCAATACTGGCTCTAACCAATTCACTTCCCTCCCTTATGCATGCTCTTTGCAAGTGCCCCTGCTGCCCACACTTATTTCATACTGAGTATCCTGCTCAGGCATTAGATGTAAGGATCGGTTAATTTCTAACTGTGGTACCCAGGGAGAAACTGTGGGAGGAATGAGGAAAAGATAGACAGGCAGACAGGAGCTGGGTCAAGTGGTGTACCGTCTGCCTGGTTGGCAAGACTGTTGTAGGCAGCTAAATTAGATAGAAATATTACAGGCAGTCAGAAAGGGATAGGCTCTCTACGAGACAATATGGAAGACAAGGTGACTTTACAACTTTGGAAGAGCCAGGCACTCCTGTTGTGGGCCAGATCTCAGGACAAAAGAGTCAGCCACGTTCACTTCTCTTCTTGATTCCAGTTTAAAAGTCATACCTTATGTACTACCTTCCTCAGGCCCATCCATCCATGTATGGAGATGTTGCAAACTTCAAAGACCCTTTGGGGCTATCTTCTGTGACTGGCAGTTGATATTTATGAGTACAATTATTCAATGTTCATGTCTTTACTGACTGCCGGGCTCTTAGAGCTCAGTTGCTATACTGCTTGTCCTGGCCCAGCCAGCTTTTTCTACAGCTAGTGCAGCCGGGCACTGATGTGCACGTGGTGAGGGAATGCGCAACCGAGCCCTGACAGAGCCTATAGCTGCTGCGTTTCTTCTGTCAATATGCAAAAATTCTTAATACCAAAGAAGTAAATTGACAGAGAAACAGTGTGACACTAATAAAGCAGGTAAATGGATTTCTACTTAGGCAATATGATAAGTACAGGCACAGTACTCAGTGATACCACCTCAGATTTCCTATAGCTATGGAATATGAAACTAACAGACAACGTAAGTGCAAATGTTAAAATGCATAGAGAAAACTCAGGGATCTATCAAAGTCATTGTCATGTTAAAATGGAAGTAGAAGTTTAACTAAAGAAGCTATAAATCTCAATAGGAAAGAATCCCTTCCAATAACCTGATTTTAAAATAGTAGACCTAAATAGATATTTCTTAAAACCAGACTTACGAATGGCTGTAATGATCCAGAAAATCCAAATCAAAGCCACAATGAAGCATCACTGCACCCCTGTAAGAATGGCTGCTTAGCAAGATAGCTGAAGCTAATGAGAATTTATAAAGATGTGGAGAAAACAGAATTGTTTGATACTGGAGATGCGAATGTCATTAGTACAGCCATGGAAGAAAATAATGTACAATCTTCTCAGAAAGGGAGAATAGAAATACCACGCAATGTGCCAGTCCCACTACTCCATGATATATTCAAATAACATGAATTCAAAGGGCATTTTCAAGAGACATCTCCACTCCTGTGTTCACTAGTCACAGTAGTTAAGGAATGGAGACTACTTGTGGCGCTCCACTGATGGATCGATTCAAAATGTGGAACAGCAGAAAATAAACTCCAGCATTCCCATGTGTAGGAATGTGAATGAAACTGGAAAGCATTATGTTAAGTGAACTAATCCAGACACCGAACAACAAAAACCACAAGATCTCACTTTCAGTACAATCTAAAATGTTGCGGTCTTAGAGGTAGAAATTGTTGATTATCACAGGCATGGACAAGTGGTGAGGAAGGAGGGAGAGGGAATGGTTAAACAGCTACTCAGTTAGAGTTGCATAATACTAACTTAAAGCTAGCCAGAAGTTGTGGTGTGCTAGATAACACTGTTGAAGCCTACACTTCCAACAGCCAGAAGGTCCGTGTCTGGTGATACATATCCTGGAGGAGGATAGACTGGGAGAACCCTGAGTTTAAGGCCATCCAGGAAACCTAGCAAGATCCTGTCTCAAAGCGATTGTGTTCTAATGGCTGCAGAGATAGCTCAGTATGCAGGCCCTGGAGTCAGTCTTCGGTAACACAGAAAAGCGTGGAGTAAGTCGCTTACAAATTTTCACTGGAAACGAATGATAAAGATTGAAGGAGACAGTCATGGATAGCGTGATTGAACTACTAACACATTCCAGAGCTCACATTATTTCCTTAGCGTGTGCAATTTCCAAGTCTTTATACATCACTTAAGAAACTAATTCAAATTAAACTTTAAAATAGCAGCCTTCTAGAATTTAAGGCCTGAAATACATATGTCAACCTATATCATACTCTCAGTAAATGTATTTTCAACATTAAACCTATGGATTCTGACCAGCATTGCTCTTAGATACCAGGGAAATATATTCAATGAGCAATGAAACTCTTAACAAATTAAGGAGAATTTTTATTGACCATTGCCAAATTACAATTGGGCATCTTCATAGGGTGCTTATGATGTTGTGATATATGTGTAGAATGAGGAGTGATTGAATCAAAGTAAAACTTTTACTAAAAATATTCCTCACATAGGAAAGGCTCTTTCAACATAACATAAAGAAAAACCATATTCATGATGGCTACATTCATCAGAAAGTCATGATTTTCCGTAAGGCCAACTTCAAAGGCTCAACTTCCAAAAATAATATGTGGTAATGATTGGCTTTTCTTAAAATATAATTTATATTCAATGTAGAGGCCATCAGGACTTTGCCCATGATGTGAGGTTTCTTATATGATCAAATTGTATTAATAATAAACATAGGGTTTTTATGGAAGAGACGTGTGTTTGTCTAGAAATTATAATATCTAAGGGGTAAGTGGAATGTTAACAGCGCGCAGCTTCATCAGTGCTATAGAAAAAGGAGCTGTTATTACAGGCAGATTTTCATTTAAAATAGCTTAACATTGTATTAGGCCTCCAGGGTCATGCAGGAGGAGGCCCATAGTAAAGGAAAAGATTGGAATGTTCCTTTTTTTTTTGGAGTTCAGTTTTTCCTTGGGGTCATGTTGCCTTAATCAGAAACATAAAAGGGAATTCAGACTTTTGGAATGATTCTCTAAGTAACGTCACAGTGTATACCACCAACATGAAAAGAGCACCATGCACAGCGCGGTCACCAAGGTGTGGCATGAGGCCATTCTGCCCGCAAAGAGCCACTCTGGTGTCACCTGAGAATAACTACCTGAGTGTCAGTACTAGCACAGTCTGACGTCCAACCTCATCATCACATCACTGGAAAAACTGCCGCGGCTTCCCTCCACCCAAGTATGTCTTTGCCTGGGAATTTTCCAGCACAAAACCATCCACACATACCAAGATGACACTCGGGCAGAATCGTCACCCAGCGGTGACAAAGCTTCTAGAGACAAGTGCTTAGAGGACAATCCAAAGGCCACTTATTTATCATGAAATGCCAACACTGTAACTAACCTCGAGTGCTAAAGTTTTAGCTCAGAAATAACAACTCATGGGCTGGGGGAGATGGCTCACTAGAGTAAGTGCTTGCCTGGTAGGTGCAGCACTGATGTCTACTCTAACGCCTATGATATTTTATTTTATTTCTATTATATTTCCCTGATCAGTGGCATCATCCAGCCAAACTACTCTTCTGTTATGAAAACATGCGTGCTACTACAGCAGGTCATCTTCATCACTCATGCACGAGTCATCTGAGGATTCTCTTTTGACCTCCTCACAACTTGCCAATTTGGTTTGCACAGGGTTGGCCTACTACCTGAAACATCAAAGGAAATTATTTTACAGAACAAATCCTAGAGTGCTTCCCAGGGAAGCATACACCAAATCTGTTAGGCGGAGCATAAAGCCAGTGCAAATCCTGCTTTGACACATTTTCACATATGCACATTCCTCACCTGTACACACGCAAAGATCACTTCCCGTATCCCTCTGAAAAAGGTTCTGAGAAACACAGTCAACTGCTGTTACACTAGAGTGAAAACTTACAGTTGAAAAGTAAGGGAGGTATTTGTGGAGCCCAGTAGTACACTCCTCAAGAAAAGAAAAGCAATGAACATGTGTCCTTTAGATTTGTCACCGCTCTTCCAGCTTTCTCACGCTTTGTGGATTCCTGAAGGTACACCTCTCATGATCTTGCATGTTCATTGGTTATGACTGTTTATTTGCACTTCACAAGCCACTGCATAAAAGATACTATTAAGTCATTTGACTATCTTAAAACTGGGGAGTTTTGATTACATTTATAAATAGAATGACAGATTAAATTTTATCTAGTGGAACTGGTTCCTGAAATTAAGTTTTATTGAAGTTATCTCTAAATTTCAAAAACTAGAGAATCTTAAAATCTGATCTTCATATTCTCTGTTATAAACCTGCATATTGAGACATATGGTATCTGAATTCAAGAGAAAAAGGAATAAAAAACCATTTTTATATGCCTTGTCTTGATGTCATGCATTTATTTGTGTACGTAGAAATTTGAGAATTCTAGATTTTAAAGTATGTATGCATTCTTTTCTGAGAAGAAGAAAGGAAGTCTATTAAAATAGACCTCGGATGGACACCAAATAGGAAAATAAAGTGGTCCAATAGAAATGCTAAGGAACAACCTTATAATTTTTAAGTGAAGAAACTGATTCTAAACATGGCACGTAAAATCTAGTTTCTATGAAAGAAGATATTTATAAGCTTTATTCCATGGAATTTCATAACAGCGATATCTTAAGGAAAACAATTTGATTGTAGAACTCTCAAAGAGGGCCAGAGCTTAACATAAACATTGACCATCTCAGTAGCCATGCGGAAAGTTGGTGAGCCATGCCAAAAGCAAGAAAGAAATGAGTACCTGGAGAAGGCTACACAACAGGAAGGACAAAGGGCAGCCACGTCAGGGTCCTTGCACATGTGGCCCTGTTCTGCTCTCACTCAGAACTGCAGGAAATGAGAACAGACCACTAACAAATACTCTCCCTTTTCTACCACAATGAGCTACATTAACAGACTGGCAATGGCCAGGGTGAAATAGAATGAGTTAAGAACCTCTACCATGATCCTTGGTGCAAATTTAATAATACCCACCCCTTCTCACTCATCAAATCCCCTGGCAGCATTGTGTCATATATTACACGTTTACTAAGATTAACATTGCTCCCTTGCTTTTAAGAAGGAAAAATTTAAATGAGTATTGTTTTGTCCAGGAAATGAAGGCTCTATAACTAATAAATGGAATAAGCAAGAGCCAGATTTATTGACGAGAAGAGTATGTTGATATGCAATTGGGTAGAAACAGTAAAACATAATGCAGTGTATAGAAGCACACTTGTGTATATTATGTGTAATGATATATTATCTATCATATGTTATGAAATCATATATGGACAGTAGTTAAAAGCTATTTTACATGTAGCTATGTGCAGCATAGAGATAAGCAGCCTTGTACTTATGTATATGGAGAAATGTCTCCAGAATATTTAAGTTACCAAGAGAAGTATCAACTAGTGGATAAGAAAGGCTTTTACTGTACTCTTTATAATTGGCTTGTAATTAGAGCTTGCTTAGAATTTCACCAGGAGAAAAAAATAGATCTGTGTGGCCACATATCAGATTTCTGAGGTTCCATCAGTATCAGGTACATACTAGGGCTTGTTACGCTAGCCAGCCCTACTATAGGGCAGCAGCTTTTTTTTTTTTTAACCATTTCTGTTTTAATTTCTTTTGCTAACTAATAAAGTGTACTAATGTAATAATTTAGTAATGGGTATTCTTTTTGTAAAATTGCAAAACAGCATGATAGAGGGTAACAATGGTTAAAGATCATGTAGGTAAGCTCTCTGTGTTTCTCTATCTCTCTGTCTATCTCCCTATCTCTATCTCTGTCCCTGTCTGTCTCTGTCTCTTTGTCTCTGAATCTCTGTCTCTGTCTGTCTGTCTCTCTCTCTCTCTCTCTCTCTCTCTCTCTCTCTCTCTCTCTCTCTCTCTCTCTTTCTCATTACACCTCCCCAGGGTGTGTAAGGGAGATATAGATCCCTACTGTAATTTCCTCATCTTAAAATAGGGACAAATATAGTATTGAAATGAAGCACTGCATTTGTAAGTTTGTTATAGTCATTAAATGACCTGATACAGGTCCAGTTCCTAGAGCAGTGCCTTGCCTGTGGTTAACCTATTGAAGTGCCAGCTACGACTTTCACATTGTTAATATCCGCAGCTTATTTCCACTGCCTCCCCAAGCCTCTGTGCGCTAGTTAGCTGTGATCCTCATCTTCCTCCTGGGGAGCCGGTCTCTCTCTAATGTTTTTCGTCCTGTGATTGGCATCTCAGCTCTAAGGAGAGACCATTCGCACCTCCTCACCAGCATGGCCTCCCGTTGGCCTCCCGTTTCTTGTGCCTGTTTCCCACGATCTCACTCGCTGGCCCCTTTAGAGAATTTCCAGATGTGCACAGCGCTCTCCGTCTGTGATGTCTCTTGTGTGTTTTACGCTTGGTCTCTGTGATCTCTGCCTTCCCTTTCCTGCTTCATGACTCTGCTGTCGCATAGGTCACGGCCAACATCTTTCCCTAGCCATGTCCATTGGTACATAATGTAACGACCATGTACAAGTTCTGCTGCAGTACTCCAGAGGGAGCTGCACAAACCTACTGTTAAGATGCTAATACATGTCAAAGCTAAAGGACTTCAAAGCAAGGTCTTTCTATTACAGTCAGAACCAACTACATATTGAATGCACTTTCTTGTCCTTGAGATACTTTTTTCAAATTTTCTATGCCTTGGTTGGTCATCTGGAAAGTGCCGGTGAGAGCTATGATGGTTTTACTGTTACGGAAAATAAAGTGAAAATACTAACATTTGCTTATCATAGGGAAGTGTCCAGTTGGTTTTATCCACAGAAGTTCAACCAATCTTACCTGGTACTAAGGAGATGAGAAAACTATTGTGTTGGTGGGGATGCTGGTGATGATAACTATATTATCAGTATTTTGAGCTTTGCAAAGTTGATTCTGGTTCTGTTCATGTTGCCTAATTGCTCCTGTTAACACAGTTGAACACCTGCCCTGCATGTCAGATACTAGATAGATAGATAGAAAGATAGATAGATAGATAGATAGATAGATAGATAGATAGATAATTCAACCAAAACAAGCTAATTGACTGGTAACTGGACACTGCCATGTGCAGAGAGCTACACAAATGTCACTGGTGGTCAGAGGTGTCACACAAGGACCAGGATGGCCTTGGCTTGACTGTCACTGGATAGATAATATTGGCTCTCTCGATCCCTTTGCTATGTGCTTCCAGCTCCTGCATCGGGGCCCAGGACCCTTACTGCGGCTGGGATGCTGTGATGAATAAGTGCACCAGCCTGGAGGAGAGCCTCAGCATGACGCAGTGGGAACAGAGCCTTGACGCCTGCCCGGTACGTGCTGCCCCTTCCAGCTTCCCGAAATGCCGCTCTCCAGCGCTGTATCCTCCTGAGCACCCCACTACTACACCCCACTCCTCCCCAGAACCTTGCAGATCCAGGCTGCTTTTTGGAAACTCTGAAATAAGGGGGCTCATCTGGGGGCCATTCAGGATACCGGGGCTGTCTGACAAGCAAACCACTGCTCGTTGGGCCTGGGCACATAACACGGCTGGCTGACTCCTGGGATTATTTTTCTGTGCAGTTAGTGTGAGATCTTTGGCTGTTTTAGCACCAATAAAATGGGAACTTCTACACCCAGGCATTTCCCTTGGGTGCTAGAACTCCTGAAGTTGCTATAAAGGAAGACTTGAAAGGGTAAAGGAAAGGGTGTTGGTTTGACCCTCTGGGGGGCAGACTTGCAGACCCTGCTGCGGGTCACAGGCAGGCTTGGGAGAAACAGCCTGCTGTGCGTTCCCACGGTGAACCCGGAGTAGTGAGGAGAGACTTGCCCGCACTTAGAGCCGGACCCTGGATCCAAGCAAAGCAAGTTCTGCAATTTTCATTGTCGATCTATGTGGCTCCTCGTTGGTAGGAACCAGTATTGGTTTGCCTTTAAAATCCCTCGTCCGCTGAACTGCAGGTCTCCCATCTGGCCTTGCAGCACACAGACAGTGGCTCAAAGTTGCATCTTCAGCACGTAGCTGCGATCTCCACAGGGCAGGCGGGGCATCGCTCTGCAGGCTGGCTGGGAAGAGAAGCGGCACATCCTCGAATGAAGCCCTTACTTTCCCCAGGCACGTTAGCGTTGCTTGCTACCTCTGAGCCACGTTTCCTCTTGAGCAATCTGCCCTTTTCTGATCCACACCCTGTGGCCACGAAGCTTATCTTGGAACAGAAAGTTGGAAAAAAAAAAGAGGCAACTGAAGAGAGGAAGGCGGGAGCTGGGTAAAGGAGGGTCCCTTCCAGAGGCAGGCATGAGCTGCAGAGGTGGAGAGGTCTTCCTTCCTGCAAAGGGGGGCTGTGTGTGTGTGTGTGTGCGCATAGACACCATACTTCCAGGCTCCGAAGATTTCCATATGCAGTGGCTGTGCGCATCAGTGATTATGTAACTGCAGGGCTATACTTCCAGAAAGAGATCTTTCCCCTATGTCTCTTAGAAGTAGCTACAAAGCTTCGGCAGTGGGTGCAAATTCGCTTCCTGTGTGTCAGTACTTTCAGAGCACAGAGGTTACCCACTGCAGAAAATAAAGTACAGTGTATAAGATCTAAGAGTGTCTCCCAGTGGAGACAGGGCCCACGGAAGAATGAGCATAACTTCCTGCAGTTGGACTTGCATTTTTAGTGGTCAAAGTCAGTTCCGATGGCATGAAATTACGGATCCCAGGCACCCGGAGTTGTTTCCCTGAGTATCTCAGATGCACTGATAACCTAAAGGGAAATATGTATGCCCATCCACTTGGCAAAATATGGAGCTACATCTTGCATGTTACATCTTGTATGTTGCTTTTGTAAGAGTATATTTCTATAGTTAGAGAGAAAATGAGGAATCTAATGTCCAGAAGTATCCAGAGAGTTATCCCAGATGGAAAGAGGGCTTCTATTAAAGGCTGAAGCAGTGTAGGTTGGCCCTAGTTCTTTAAAAATAGAGCTGAGAGACAGCTCCTGGCTCTGTGTCTCTTACAGCAATGTCTATTTCATTTGCTAGAAGGTGGCTTCATTGCACAGAGCCGGATTCCTGCCCTCTCACCCAGTAGATCTGGCCAAACATCAAAATATATATTCATCAGGTAAAACTATATGAAGAATCAACAGTATGTGATAAACTACAATCTCTGAAGAAAAACAAAGAAAAACTGCCTCCTTTTTTGATTTGTATAGACTCTCATCCAGAAAATTAGAAATTATGTTTTACTACTGAAATGTCTCCCGTGAAAAGGGAAATAAAATATTGTTATAATTGTTACTGATAATGATACTAGTGGTAGTGACAGCAGTAATAAAATTACTACTATTTTAATGATACAGCTTTTTATAAAAATCTCATAGTTGAGCAAGCTGAAAATTATTGGCACGGGTGTAGAAGCGTCTTCACTTAGTTTAATAATCATCTATGTGGTTCACTTACATCTTAATCTTAAAGATTAGAAGAAACACATCCTACCGATACCTGTGTTTCAGGTTCCTGAGAGTTCAAGCTGGAGCGGAGATCTCTCAAGAAACCTCCCTGGAGATTTAAAGATTGTTTTCCAGTAGGAAACCCATGTTGTAAAACATTATTTATACTATGCTTTACGTGAGGAGAACCCTGTTGAAAATACTCATGAGTTCCTGTCATCCAGAGGCCAGGATAATTGCTCACTGGCATATTGAAGAACATTTTATTTGCTTAGGAAATAGTAATTGAAAACGTTCCTCTTAGTTTAAAGGATTTGAAAGGCATGAGCGAGATCTAAATTGGTATATGTGAACCAAGAAGAGTAATGTATGCAGCCTGCAGAACTTGTAATGGGAACATTACTTAGCAAGTGTAGTCTTAAGAATCTACTTGGCTTTTATTTATGCATGACTGCCATCCAAATCCTTTCGAGGTACAGGATTACTGGTATACCAAACATATAATGAGTCCCTGATCCAAAATTCATCCTACAATAGCAAGCAAAATACATAGATCAAATAAATACCTTTAGTCTTCCAATAGCAGGACTCATCTCAGACCTCTATAGAATGAGCTTCTTTAGGTAAAAAGAGAATTTGTCAGTGATCAAACTCAAAGGCCTCATTGACTTGGTAACACCATAGACTGGAATGTGAAGGGTTTCCTGGAAACCATAGAGTTTTGCTGAGAAAGAAGCCAGGATTCTAATCCAGTATATCTGACTTCCCCTCCTCTGCAGGATAATGCTGCTTCCAGTTCCCAGTAATCCCCAAAGCTGTGGCTGATAAGTGGGTGATTGACCTAATTTGTCACCCTGCAGGCTATGCTGAGTGAGCAGAAAAGGCAATCTTTCTGCACTTTATGACAAAATGTACTATATTCAAAGTGAAGGAAACCAAGAAGAAATTATGCCTCAACCATGGTGCTCCAGTGTTCTGTTAGACACCAGGCATTAACTCATTGCATGTCCACGGAGCCCCTCAAGGATAGACACTCTTGCTTTCTTCTGTTGATGAAAGAACCAGGGCTCAGGAGTAACATACATTTGCTACTGTTTACCAGTCCCAGTAGAGGCCAGAGAGTGTTGCCGCTGAGTCCTTAGAACCACTATCTTTCTTTGTAGTTCATTTGTAGAATTAGGCTTTGGGATGAGATTAAGTGTTTATAGGAGGATAATAGAGCACAGTAAGAAAATGTAGACGTGCTCTAGAGGCCTTTGTCCCCAGCAATGCATCTACAGCCTTGGTCACAGTTACCTGAATAGGAACGAATCAGTCATATGAATTGTGCTTGTTAACAAACCTTGTTCTCCTTTAGGTAGTACTGAGCCATTCATCATTTCTTACGTAGAAGGAAGTTAGCTATTACACTTTTAGCCGCGGACTACATGTGTCTTCCTTGAGATTCTCAGACAGAAGGACCTAACGATGGGGCTGGAGAGATAGCTCCATGGCATGAGTGCCTGCCTGGCAAGTGAAAAGTTGTGAGTTCAAACCCCTGGTCCCACAAAAAAAAAAAAAAAAAAAAAAAAAAAAAAAAAAAAAAAAAAAAAAGGACCTAATGAAGCCCATTACTGACCCAGCTGAGATCCCAACTTGTGGACTCTGCTTGTTTGAGCTGATTCTTGGGTCTTTTCCAACTGCAAGACTTTAAGACAATTGCATCTCCTGTCTGGACGCAGGTCTCACAACTGGGAAAGGAGACATAGCTACTTGGATGCGGTAGGAATGCAAGAAATTAAGATCTAGAAACAATGGTGCTTCGCGTAGCCTACAATGGCGTGTGACACTGATGACATGTTTTGCTGTGTGTTAATATTTACCACTGCAAAGCACATACCCCAAGGAGATGATCCCTTGGCAGAAACCTGGAAGAAAGCACATATGTAAGAAAGTTGTTCTGAGTTGCTTGCCTTCCGCTTCCTTTTCCCTTGGTGTTGGGATTGGCCCCAAGGCACTTCCATGTGGCGCCATGCTCTACCACTGCCCCGCAACCTCAGCTCGTATAACTTTTTTCTTGTTTAAGAAAAGCTAAGAAACTATTAAAAAAAAAAAAAAAAAAAAAAACTTGTTTATGTAAGAAGTAAAGCCACGGAGCTCACTCCATAATTCATAGTCCTATTTTCTAGACAGACTCTCAAATTAATATATGCAGGGTCAAAGCAAACACATGGGTAAATGGAGTCTCTAGCCATTTCCCAAGGATTTTCAGCTTCTCTGAGGATTGTGTGTTCCTTTTGCTTCGCAAGGGCATGGAATTGGCTTTCCTGCTAGGATGAGGATGTTTCCCCACAGTCTGCGGCTACCCCTTGCACAGCCAGCACTGAAGCCGAGTTCCTCTTTGCAGAAGACCCTTCACTCTGTGCCCTCACTGGTCAAGTACCACCCCAGCTCTTTCTCCTCAGATTATGTGCCTATTACTGTCCCCTTTTATCTGCCTCATCCCTATTGCATATTCCAGGTTCTTCCCTCCTCTGTTGATGTGTGTCATTCTTCTTGTTTCCTTGTAAGCCATTCTTATCAGCTCATCATCTTCCCACGCATAGAACTGATAAGGGAGCTCTGATAACATCTCTTTATCTAAAACTCCCTTATCTTAGACCATACCCAAAGGAAAAAGCAAACAATCCCCAGCAGTTCTTAACAGGGAGGGAGCTGGGACAGAATTGCCCCCATGGACCTCTAGTAGAGCCTGGAGACGTTTCAGATTGTCTAGACTGGAAATTGTGAACTACGGGAAGCTAGTGGGGGGGCACCAGGAAGCTGGGGGGGGGGCACCGATGTCACTAAGCATCTGTAACGTGCAAGGTGGTTCCCAGGGAAAGGAATTATCCCTGCCACGTGTCAATGGTGCCAGACTGACACTTGAAATTGCCTTTCTCAAAACTAGTTGTATAGTTATTGGAAAGTAGTGAAGTTGCTTTGAATCTTCGTTTGTGATTCCATGAGCATAGCGCTGGTATAGCTATAAGGACTGAGTTCCCAGAACCTCGGCAGGCACCATCGTCATCCCGGGATGCATCTGAAGATTGTGCTGTCAGGGTGGCTTCTACTGTCCCCTTGAGAAGAGCATTGGATAAGTAGGTCCCCGATTCCTGGACTCACAACTCACAACAAATGTGTTGAGTATCACATTCTCGTGTTCCAGAATCCAAACCCAAAGAATAGCATGTAAGAGAGGAGTTTTCCTTTCTCTGTGGAAAGAAATATCTGGAATCCTCTTGCAGCCTCCTCCCCCAATCTCATTGCCCAGAACTGGGTCACATGTTCACCCCTAGACCTGGAGTTGGTCCACAGAGGATGTTGCTGTCACTGGCTAAGACCAGCTGGGAGTCTCCCTCTGGCCTTGGGTACATCCCGTTCAAGGGGCACAGATTCCTACTCTACCCTAGAATGGGGAGGGGAAATTACATCATGGGCACAACCCCGATGCTATCGGCACTTCCTTATAACAGCCAGTGCACCCTGCTTGGCGTCCCTGTGCAGGCTCTCTGGCCTACCAAACCCTGAGGTCCCCAAGTCTCTTTGAAGAGAATTGTTTTAAGGAAGCGCAGAGACTAGAACTTGTTGTGATCTTTCTTACCCCCTAATCATCGATCTGTCACCGTTATGTTGCGTTTCCTCCTGGCTTCGTGACCTTAGGATTTCCTTTCTCCTGCGCTGAGTTTCCGGGTTCTTCACAACCTCTCTTCTTTCTGCCATTTGTCCACTCAGCAACAGAGAAATCTGTAGCAAATACGGGATTCCCGTGCCAAGCTCCAAGAAACAAACATGCCAGTAATTCTTTTAAAAACTGTGAAGTGTTCTGCATGATAAAACAGCCCGACCCAGTGGTGGCGAACCTACTGCACCCACCACCATAGCACAGTGGGCTGTTTGTGTCACTGAAATCTCTCGTGGGCTCACTATCGCGGCAACAGCAGAAGCTCCTTTAGTCTTTATAGCGGTAGTAAGACTTCCTGTCCCCACCTCTCTTGAAGAAAGACACCTTCATACCAGTGTAGGTGGATATGGATGAGGATTAAGCTCTCTGGTGAATGAGAAATGAGTTTTGCATCATCCGAATCCCGTCCTGTCTGAGCTGGGAATCATTTCAGGGCTGTGATAGAGGCACATGGTGAAACCTGACTGGAACTCAGAGGGTGCCAGCCTGATCTAGATGGTGCTTTCACCTCCTAGCGGGCCTTGAGGCCAGGACTTCAGGCCCAGTGTTCAGGTGCCATTGTCTTTAGCCTGCAGCACACCTGAAAGGTAGGAAGCTGTTCACACTCCTCTTACCTTGAAGGGATCGTGCTGTTGGGCCATGCGTGGGACGGAGCCAGGGCCCACTACTGAGCCTACTCAGCAGCCAACAGGCCCAGCAGTGGAGGAGACCTAGCTCTGAAGGGTTCCTTAGTGCATGCATCGCTGGCCCAGAGAGACAACAAGCTCTAGCAATGACTCCAGTGACCAGATGAACTGGTCCAAGTAGCATGGCTGTGTTTTGTGTAACGTTATAGAGAAGCTGTGTGTGATCATCACTGCTGGGTCTGTGTGCAAACACTGACCCTTTACGGTGACAACAATCACGGTGGTGTTCCTATAGCACACAAGTGTGGAAATGTAAGAACATAAAGCATGTGGTAGTGCCTGCCTAGTGAAATGGAGAAAGAAACTGGATGCTTTGCGGACCCTGGAGTGCGTGGAAAAGGGAAGCTGAGGTGGGTCAGCGGGTGGAGCACGAGTATAGGAAAGCTCCAGGGCCAGGGCCTTTGACGCTTTCAGGAGAAAATCTGCCGAGGTACTGGTTCTGATCACCTTGTCAGTCAAGGGCTGGAGCTTCAGGGGCTCGAAACCTTTGAACTAGAAATCTGTAGCTGTCTCAGTTACTTTAGGCCGTCTCCATGCCTCCTTGGAGAAGAAATTCTCTTTGGACAGGTGAATTAAGGTCTGTCGTCCAGGGTCCCATCTGCAGAGCTCATCGGCTTCCAGCAATATCTGTGTATGAGATGCCACAGGAAATTGTCCACTTCTCAGGGCTGCAGGCCCTTGGTGAGTTGCGAACACGCAACACACGTAACGACGTGAGACGTAGTGACAGTGTGTGTGCACTCTTAACTTGCCTGTGACTGGGGGACACGGGCACCAACACTGACCTGGCCCACGTCAGCCCTTCAATCCCACACGTCATTCCTCTATGCCCTGCTCACCTAGCAGTGATAAGGCCTGGCCCCTGGGACTCACAGCAGTTGACAGCTGTGTTCCTCTTGGTCACCACCCCAGCTTCCCATCCTTGCCAGCTACCTTCGCTGGTCCTCCTTCACCCTGTCAGACTCCAAACAGGCTCAGGCTGCTGCTTCCCTGCCTGTGTGTTGAGCATTCCTTAGCTTCCAAAGTCCCAGTCATGGCCTCACTGAACCTCACTGGGCTCACAACTGCATTCCAGCCCCACAGAGGGATTACAGCAGAGGTTTCATGGGATTTTTCCCCAAACCTAGCCATGCTCCAGCTGCTCAAAAGGTACCAGGACACACTTGAGTCAAGTGTCAGTTGGTGTGAGACTAGAGACAGGTCTAGGTCAAATAACTGTCACACCAGTGCTCCATCTCTGAAAAAAACATATCTGACCATGCACCATAGTTGTACAGCTATACTTTTTCTCCGCAGTTCTTGGTCTGTGGGTTTCTAACATTTGGGGATGATTCTTCTGGAACATGATTACAAGGTTCCTAGGAACCTTCTCTGCTTGTCCCCTTACATTCCTCCTGCCTCATTCCCTGACATTGGCTGTTTTCCTGTAAAGGAAATCTTCACAAATCCCTTACTGTGATTTTTACAGCATTCTGAGGGGCTTCTGACCGCCTTATGAGCAGTGTTTCCTTTTCAGCCCGTTTAATTTGTGGCTCTACTTTTCCTGACACCTCTTTGGTCCACTTTCCAGACCAGGAATCTCACTGTGGACGGGCGCTTTGGCCCGTGGTCTCCGTGGACGGTCTGCACACACACAGACGGCAATGCCGTGGGAACCTGCCTCTGCCGGTCGCGTTCCTGTGACAGCCCGGCCCCACAGTGTGGCGGCTGGCAGTGCGAGGGCCCCAGCATGGAGATCGCCAACTGTTCCAGGTGGGTCCCTGAACCTCTGCAGTGCTAGGCTCAGGCTGCCGAGGGATTGGAGAAATCATTCCTAGTGCCCTCCTTCCCTGTTGTAATCTGAGGATGCAAAGTGGTGAGAATGCTCATCCCTGAAATAGTACGTGATCTACAGAAGGAACTGTCAGTCTACAAATGAGGTGACAGCTCTAAGACTGCCTATCGGCTCTTCATTAGGTTAAGAAAAACATGGCTAATTTGTGCCAACAGTAGGCTTATTGGAAAGAAATGTCCCTGCTACTGAGGAATCGCTCTTTCTTTCTTTCTTTCTTTCTTTCTCTCTCTCTCTCTCTCTCTCTCTTTCTTTCAGGAAAAGGTCTATAGGCTGTTCAGGGTCTCACTACCAGATCAGACTCATAGTGATTCCCCCTGTTTACAGCCTCTCAAGAGCTGGGATTACAGGCAAGCTCCACCACCTCATCTCAATTTCCGGCATGGCAGGCCCAGGGATCGAGACCCTGGCCCCTAGGCCTGTTTGTAGGCACTTTATTCCGCTGAGCTATTTGCCGGGCCCAAGAATCTCTTTCTGACATATATGTAAAGTCATTGCTGGCAGAACAAAGTGCCTTAAGCTGGAAGATTGAAGAGACCCAACCAGTCTTGCTGCAAGAGATCGGCAATACTCTGGCGTACATTCTTAGACACCATACTCAGCCGGAATAGGGTTGACCAGCAGACACTGCAAACCATGTGAAGGGGTTTCCTGCAGACTCTGCCTGCTGTGCTCTGCTTTGATTTTTAAGGTTGGGGATTTTTTTGTTAATTTATTTTAACAACTTTGCTGAGTTTATCTCTCCATCCTTTGCCCTGGCCGCAAGCACCCCAGCAGGCAGACTGCAGGCTTCTTCCTCTCTCACTTAGTAACTTAGGGTATACTGAAAAAGCATGGCTTCCCTTTCTTATGCTTCTCTAACTGAAATGCCCACAAGCTAGCAGGACTGTTTCCTGCAAAGCCACTGGCTGAGAGGCAAAGTCACACTGATCCTCCTGTGCTAAGAACGCAAGGCAGGAGGGTGCTAAGGGCTGGGCAGGACGTTCACGGCATGGCCTGGGAGCTCCAGAGAGCTGCAGGGAGCCAGCAGGGCTGCAGGGGCGCAGCTGCTTTGTGAGACTGAAGACACGAGCCACAGGAGTTTCTGTGCTACAGGGACTTCCGCTGTTGCTGGGCATTTGCATTGTTTGAAGGCCACAATAGAGAGCTCATATTTTGTGTGTTGTTTAAGTGAGAAGGGACACGTGGAGTGAGCATATTGCTGCAGCTGGTTTAGTGTCAAGTCCTCTGTTCTCGTTCTAGTTAGCAGGTCCTTCTGTAGACAGCCTAGCAATGCAGCCAACAGTTAGCTGGAAGTGAAAAATCTAATAACTGAATTGGCTGTAGCAGTGTTTAAATGCATTGGCGAATTGCTTCCTACTCACTTAGCTCCCAGAATGTATCTGGTGGGAGATGGTTCCTTGGCACTATCTTGTACTATGCCAGCCATCTCGTCTACCTTTATGAAGCATTTAGAAGGATGTAAAGCCAGGTCCGTAAAGTAAGCATATTTATATAAAATTGCACTTAATGATACCTTTACTGACTATATATCACTTATATACCTTTATTTACATACGGCTGTATATAAAACAGATTATGCACATTGTAAGTAGACAATCATAAAGTTTTATGTTTTTAAAAGCTTTCTGAAATGAAGAGCTTCCCACCAATTTTGAAATCAGTGTTTTTCTGCATTATTTAGTAATTTTTCTCCTTGGTTAATTCCCTTTATTACTTGGATAATCTGTAAGATTGTAAATAGCAGGGTATGAGAAGCTAGCAGATTATTTTTAGGAGAATCATAGAGGGATCTCTTATTCTAATGAAATTGTCATAAAGTAACTACTATAATATGCCTAAAGGTGTCACTATATATTTTATTTATAGCACTAAGCATTATAAATAAAATGGTTAAGTATAATATATACTACAAATTTTCTCAAGTATTTTCATTTCAATTTATTTTAAAGTTATCTACTCAACTTACAGCTAGCTCTATCTTCAATGACATTGTTGTAGATTTTCACGTCTTTAAAAGGATATATAAATAAAAATGAGACAGCACGCATTGATTCTTTTTTTCAAGTAAAATGAGAATCCTGTGGATGAAAGTACCACATGCCCATGAGAGTGTGCAGGTCATAGCAGAAGTAGAGAAGTATTCCACATGTTGTGGGCCACTTCGTGGGGAACTCAGAGTCTGTCCTGAATAGAATAAATTAACACCTGAAGTTTTTAAATAGCAACAATTTATTTTTATTTATTCATTTATTTATTTTTTGTGGATGGCTCAGCCCACTCTGGGGGTGAGGCTCCCATGGTATGTGTTGCCTGGAATCGAACCATGCTCCCTGTGTGGTTGTCTAAGTATTCCTAAGCAGGAGCTTTAGACCACTGAGCTATCTCATGGGCCCCAACAATTTATTTTTAATATCCAGAAAAACTGCTAAGAAAGATCCTTTAATTATAAACAGTCTGAGTATAGGTATTTTAATGAAAAAAAAAAAAATCCAGAACTTTTCCCCTAGCTGTCAATAGTGGTTCCTTTCACAAATAAATACTGTAAAATTTGTTTTCTTCTTATTTTACATTCACAAATCTACATTTGTATATGTCTATAATAACATACATACGTGTAGATTTATGGAATTTATGCTTTTTTTTTAGTGGTCTTAGTGATCTTGGGCAGTTCTCAAGAAAACAGCCAAGAATCTAAACAACTAATTCAAAGACAGCAATACACAACATACCACCTATTGCTGTATTCCTATTATTTTGTGTAGTGAAATTCTGTATTGCTTCTGATGTCTTTTTTCTTTTACTATTTTTCTTCTCTTAAAAATATAAATAAATTTTTATAAAATGGCCAAGAATCTGAAGTTAAAGTCTGCTCATTTTAAACAAAGCTTGTCTTTAAGCAGCAGTGTGGTAGCATTTCTTCTCGAAATGAATGTTATCAAGAGAATTGCTGTTCTTAATGGATTTGAAAGAATGTTCTTTGTAGCTTTCGGTAGTTATTTTGTCCAGAGGTGTACTTTGCATAGATTATAGTGGATATAATACAACTCAAATAAACCCACAAACTCGAAAGGCTTTGGGATGTATTTTTAGTGCTTTCTTACAAAATAATATTCTACAGTGGTTTAGGGTCTTCATAACAAAAGTATTTTAAGAGCGTCTGATGTAGCACATTTTAAATGATTTATAACACACTTCAAGATGGGTTCTCAGACTTCTTCCTATCTTGATTTTAAAAATCAAATGCTGTGGGGGAGAGGACAGGTACAGGGACTCCCATAATTGACACGAGGTCAACCATGGCCCGGTCTGTTCTATCCCAAAGCTGAGATTTCAACCAGATGTTCTACCCAAGGTCATGTGCATTTATTCCCACTGGGTCCAGACAGGGCTTGTTCTCTTCACCTGTGTCACAGAGAGATCATTTTGCTCCTCTCCTCCAGGAACGGAGGCTGGACTCCCTGGACTCCCTGGTCGCCCTGCAGCACCACCTGTGGCATCGGCTTCCAGGTGCGGCAGCGGTCCTGCAGCAATCCCACGCCACGGCACGGAGGCCGGGTGTGTGTGGGCCAGAACCGCGAGGAGAGGTAAGCCACGGCTGCCGGCCGCATTGCCGTCCTCACGCCTCTTCCATCTGAGTACGGTTAGCCGTGGTATTGGATCTAGGTTCGCTTCTCTGCAGCCTCTCCTGACGCAGCACTATCATCCTCTGCTTTTGATCAGCATGAAGTTTGCTGTCGCTTGTCTCCGCTGGGTAATTGCAGGGCACCGGGGCCCGGGGACTGCAGGCACCTCTGGGCTGGGTTTTTAGAGACAGGGAATCTTCTAGAGAAGGATTATCCCTGAGATTTCAGCTACCAAGCAGATTTCAGCTACTGGTGCCAACGGTTACCATACTGGGAAGTCCGTAAAGGTTGAGCCCTGTTGGGCAGATGGGTAAAGTTTCTGTCAGTACTAAATGCAGCGGCTGGCGTGCGGGCAGGGCCATCCGCAGTCCCTAGTGATGCGCACACCCCACTGGAATCCATTTCTGGACTCCTCCCTGCCGCGGCCGCATAGCCTACAGGGAAAACCTTCCCCTGTGCGTTTTACCTTGCAGCGTATCACAGTCGCGGCACAGCTTAGTCCTAGCCCTAACAGTCTACTCCTTTATATAAAACCAGGCATCTGGTTTTAGCCTCAGAACCTCCGTGTGTGAGCCCTGGCTTCTTAGGCTGGTTAGTCTGACACTACAGGGAGAGAATCGGAGAAGGTGGATTTCCTCAAAGCTTTTGGAATTCGAGGTCTGCCTCCTTAACATTGACGTATGGAATGGATTGCTGTGCTTTTACTTAAAAGATAGTGGACTTTTACCTGGTGATGAATTTAGCAGAGTGTCTTATAAAAATGCCTTATGCAGTTCTTTGCAATGCAGGTAGTGCTCATAGTGTACCAAAAAAAAAAAAAAAAAAAAAAAAAAAAAAAAAAAAAAAAAAAAAAAAAAAACATATATATATATATATATATATATATATATATATATATATATATTCTACAGAGTTTACTACCAGGCATTTATTATAACTTGAAAACAAGCAGGCAGAACACTTCCTTTTTTACTCCACCATGTTCCTCACTTACAAATTAAGATTTTATTACTTTTGATGAATAGAGAAAGGAAGGTGGCTTTTGCATGCAGAGGCTGCCATGGAGAAGCGATCCCCTGAGACGTTCTTACTCAGGCTGTCACTCTCCATCTAACACCATTTGATAAGTGGGAAAGCCAATTATAGAGGAATTGTCTCCTTGCCATTGGCACACCGTGTAAGATTTAAAATTGGCCAGGCATTTTTATTTTTATTTTTTTTATTTTTTTTTTGTTTTATTTTATTTTTATTTATTTATTTTTTTTTTCATTTTTTTTTCCAATTCTTTTATTGTTTAAATTTAACAATGGTTATATTACATATTTTCATCATCGGATAAGTTTAGATTAATACATATAGGTATATAAGATTGATCAAACAACTAAACATTAACCTTTCTAAATCCACATTACTTTTTTTTTTTTTTTTTTTTTTTTTT
>PVJA010026852.1:0-29238 GCA_004027025.1 Myocastor coypus | reverse complement strand
ATGTTTAACAACTAAGGTTTGCTGACCAAAAATTGGAGACATAGATGGGCTAAAAGGATAGCCAATATTTTGGCCCTAGCCCCTCAAGGTCAGTAAAGACTCAAGACATAAGAGAATCTCTGCTGTGACAAGAAGATCATGGAGCCACACAGGAAAGTGATTGACGACCTATAGTTTGCCTGAGGAGAGTCACCTAAAGAGAAATAATCTCCCAGGCTCTCAGAGAGAGCAAATTGGTCAACCAATGGCCATGTGTTATGCTTTCTGTCTAGTTGTCCCCCCAAAGCCTCATGTAGTCATTGAGCGGGGACTTCTATAGATTGAGACTTGATCCATGATCCCTGGGATTACTGTGTTTTAGTACTGATGGGCTTATCAGTCTGATAGGGCTGAGACTATAGGTGTGGTCTAGGGTGGATATCCTAAGGCAGAGAGCCTGACAGGAACATAAATAGAGACAGAGAGACAGACTGTCACCATTTTGTTGCTGTTCCACTGACATGAACTGGATGCCCTCGGTCCTGCTCCACTCAGCCTTAGGCCAGCAGAACATGGATTGAAACCTCCACGAACTGTGAGCTAAATAAACCTTTCCTTCCTTCATTTTGAGTGCTGGGTACTTGCCCCAGCAACGAGTAAAAAGTAACTTAAGACACCGTGACTCATCCAGGTGGTTGACACTGACAGAAGAACTATGAGGTGCTCTACATGGCTCCAAGATAAATCCTGAGATTGGGCTGACCTTATCAGATAACAAAATTAGACTTATATTTATACAGGTCTGGCTTTAACTTGGTCTTAACCATCCAGAAGAAAAGTGTACATGAGGTATAACAGTAATGTACAACTGACAATTACCAGCTATAAAAGGCTCAAGCGAGCTACACATAAGCAAAGAAAACTTATCTTCTGTTTGGGTAAGGGTATTAGCACATTTCCGTTTGTATGCAGGATAGTAATAACAATGTTAGCTGTAATTATATGTATATCTCTGTGTTTGGAGACTTGTTTAAATATGCCAAGTTGACAAGGGGTGGATTGTAGTGGTTGATACAATGTGTCAACTTGGCTGAATGACTCAGTGATTTGGTTCTCTGTTGGTGGGAGCCCCTCTCTGAGTACAATTGGCTCCTCCCTGGAGCGTGACCAGGGCCTGCCTTGGATATGATTGGCTCCTCCCTAAGAGCATGATCAAGGGCCCATCCCAGGGTATGATTGGTTCCACCCTAGGGCACAATGGGCCCATGTCAGAATGACTGAACACAAGAGACTTTTTAAAGGACTGAGGAAGGATTCAAGACTTCACTTCATCGGAGAAGCTTCTGTTTTCGCATTTGGCCTGGACTTCATCATCTGGCTTGCAGCACAGAGGACTTTAGCCTCCAGTTTGGATTTTTCGCCATCCTTTGCAGACTCTTCAGCGTCCATTACAGACACTTCAGTCTCCCATCACAGACCCATCAGCCGACGGATAGAGACTTACACGGAGTGCTGTAGTGAAATCCAGACCTTGGGATTGAATTCTTCAGTCCGGAGTGTGCAGATGCCCTCTGCACATTTTCTCATCTGACTCTGTGGCTGACTATTGTAAACCAATCTTATAATTCCTTATAGATTGTATATTTTGCGTTAATGCCCGTTCCTTATATCTATTCTGTTCCTCTAAGTAAAACCCTGACCAATACAAGGAGGAAAAACAAAGAAGGGGAAACTTTCAAATTAATGTTCCAAATTTCAGAATGAATATAAACCTCCTAGCAAATAGGAGGGGAAAAAAAAAGACAAAAGCACATATTAATGGAATTAAAAAAAGAAATAGAAAATAGAAAGCAGAATGGTCTTCTTAAAAGATAGTAAAATTAGTAAGCCACTAGCAAGACTGATAACACATGTTTTGTTCTGTTTTCTTTTTCTTTTTAAGGAATGGGGTAGGGGTATAGCTCAATGCTGACCATGCATAAACTTAGCCTGCTTGAGACCCTAAGTTGAATCTTCAACAGAAGGTGGTGGAGAAGAAGGAAGACAGGTAAGGAAGGAGGGAGAGACGGTGAGAATGATGGAAGGGAAGAGAGAGAGAGAGAGAGAGAGAGAGAGAGAGAGAGAGAGAGAGAGAGAGAGAGAAGGAGAAGGAGAAGGAGAAGGAGAGGCAAAGAGAACACAAATTATTGATGTTAGGAATTAAATAAGGATATTGCCACAGAGTCCATGAACATCAAAGAGCTCATAAGAAAAGGATATAAATGGCTTTTGACTTTTAGTTTTGTGCATAGCAATAGAATGTGTCTAACTCTAGTCTTCTGCACATGGGAAGTCAGTTCTTCCAGCACCATTTATTAGAGAGGCTATCTTTCTTCTAGTGAACATCTTTGGTTCATTTGTCAAAGATAAGGTGGTTGAGTGTTTTTGGAATTGAATCCACGTCATCTTTTCTGTTCCACTAATCCCCAGGTCTAGATTTTTTCCCCAATACTATGCTGATTTTTTTCTCTTTTGGGGGGGTTCTACAAATCAAACTTAGAACCTTGAGCTTGCCAGGCAAGCACTTAGTGCACTAAGCTATCTCCTTCATCTTATGCTGATGTTTTAATCATAGTAGCTTTGTAATATAATTTCAAGCTAGGGATTGTGATGCCTCCTGCCTTACCTTTGTTATCCAGAATTATTTTTGTATTCTAGGTCTCCCCTAGTTCCAAATGAATTTTAGAAATGTTTTCTTCATTATGCTAATGATGAGGTATGCTAATGGTATTTTGATTTGGATTGTCTTAAATTTGTATAACAACTTTAGGATAATGCCATTTTCACAATGTTGTTTTCTTTCCTATCCATAAGCAAGGGATATATTTCCATTTTCTAATATCTTCTTCAGTCTTCTTTTTCACAGTACAATAATTTCAATGCGTAGATCATTTACTTCTATTGTTAGATTGATTATTAAGTATTTTATTTTTAATGCAACTGTGAATGATGTGTTTTACCTAATTTGTTTCTCTGTGTGTTTGTTGACTATGCACAAGAATGCTATTGATTTTTGACATTGATCTTATATAAAGATGTATTAATGAGTTTGGTTGTTAAATTGAAAAGCATTTTGGTGTAGTATTTTCTCCTTCAAACCATATAGATCAGATAGGAAGGGTGACTCACACAAAGCCATTTCATCTGAGCCTGGATCAATTAAAAATACATAAAATATGTTCAATACTATTTGCCATTAAAGAAGAGCACATTAACAGTAATAAACATGAATTAAGTAAGATTTTTTAGAAATAATGACATTATTAAGTAGTATGCATAAAATGGCAAAGCCACTCTGCAAAATTACTTGGTACTTTCTAAGAAGTTAAACATATTTACCGTATTATCCAGGTGTTGCACTTGTCAGCATTTATCCCAGAGAAACAAAAACTTAAATCTACATAGAATATATACATAAACCTATCTGTCTGTCTATCTATCTATCTATCTATCTATCTATCTATCTATCTATCTACCTATTCACTTATATTTATATAATGTTGTCCAAGGTGGAACCTTCAGCCTCCTCCTCACACTCATGTCTCAGATTCCTCCACCTCCAAACACCAGGCCTGGTGCGTGTGTGGGAACTTTTGACTGTGAGCCATCACCAGAACCCAGGCCCAGTGTGAGTGTGGGATCTTCAGCCTGCTCCAAACACCCATACCCATACCCCAGATCTCTCTCCATCTGGATCCCTCCTGATCAGATCCCAGGCCCAGCATGTGTGTGGGAACTTTTGAATGGTCCTGTGACCAGAACTTCCCAGACCCCGGGGACCGGCACCTCCTTGCAACCCTGCAGCAAAATTCCCTGCAGAGAGGCTAGGGGTCAGACCCTCCCAACCCATCAGTTCACAGGAGGAGCTGATCATCTTGGCAGAGGAGCACAGCAGGTTCACTTTCATGGGCTGCAGCAGAAAGAAGCTAAGAACAGCCGCTGGACCCAGACAGGAACATCTACACAAATTGAAACCTGGGAGATCTGGAGCCGGTAAGCTGAGACACTTTGCTAGATCCAGATCTATGAGAGCTTCTTCTCTCTTTTTCTCTTGATCTACAGAGGGGACAACAGGTAGTGGAGGGACTAGTCTTCCTGGAAGACCCCAGGTACATCAAGGGGAGGAGATCAGATAGAACTTAGGGGATTTAATTAAATGCAAATTTCCAATGTAATATCTACTTAGCTACACAGACATGATGTTAACTTTTACTGCTCTTACTGTTTAAGATACAAGCCCATTAGTTACAAAAGTTTTTCAAATGCTAATCATCACTACCCATTATTAGTTTTCCTATCTGTAGTTCAGCAAATATAAAACTATAATTGCCTTAACCATATAATTCCTCTTTGAGAAGAATTTCAATAGGTGCTGAGGACATAACTCCACCAAAGCTTTACATCAAAAGTCAGAGGACAGTGCTACACAAAATGACAGAAAGAAGATGCAAAATGCAACCTCAGGCCCCAAACCTATCCAGAACAAATATAGGAGACACTAGCATAGAAGAAAATAAGAATCACACAGTTGAGATCTCTGAATTAATAGCATCTGAACTAAAGAAACAAATGTAGAAACACATAGAGGAAATAGAATCAGAAAAAAAACCTCTGAAGTAAAATAAGAAATTTCTTAATTAATAATAGTATCTGAAGTAAAAAAACAACTGCAGAAAAGTATAGAGGAAATCAGATTAGAAATAATCTTTGAATTAAAGAAAAGATAACTATAATGAAAGAACTAATAAGTGCTTCTAATGAAGACACTAAATTAGAGGAGATTAGAAAAACAATGGAATCCCTGAATGAGCAATATATAGATAGCATAAAGCAGACTCAAAGAGATACACAGAAACTTAAAATCTCAATCAGAAGCTGGTGAAGCCATTTGAATGAAAGTAAAGATAGAGTTTCATATCTGGAGACACCATTGTAGCTAATGAAAAAGCAAGAAAGGACTTCTAAAAAACAAGTAGGATGCAAGAAAAAATAATTAAACATCTGCAAGATGAGGCAAAGATGAACAACATGAGACTAACAGACATCAATGAGAAAGGAGTCAATACAAATGATATAAAAAAAAAGAATATAGGCAGAAGTAATAGCAAAAAACTTTCCAAATTTGGGGAAACATTCTGACATTCAGATAACCGAAACATACAGAACTCCAAATCAACTCAATTAAAAACACACCCAGGTATACAATAGTCAAGATCCCAGAAATTCAGCTCAGAAACAATATAGTAAAAACTGCCAGAGAAAAGAAACAGATTACATTTAAAGAAAAATCCTGGGGCCAGAAAGATAGCTCAGTGGTCTAAACCCTCTACTGAAGCAAGCTTATGCAACTGCAGGGACAGCAATTTGATCCCTGGCACCACATGCTGTGCCAGCCCCACCCCCAGAGTAGGCTGAGCTGGCCATAACATTAAAAAAAAGGAAAACTAGTCAGAATAATGGAAGATTTATTTTTGCAAATAATCAAGTAAATAAAAGCATGGAGCAGAGTACTACAAGTCCTTCAAGAAAACAAATTACAGCCCAAACTGCTATACCCTGAAAAACTCTTTTTCAAGTTTGATGGAGAAGTGAAATACTCTAATGACAAAGAACAACTAAAGAATTTTGTGATGACAGAGCCAGCTCTACACAAACTACTAAAAGATATTTTAGCCATGACCCAAAATGACCAGAACTCCATGAAGTAGAAAAGAAAAAACTCAATAAATAGGGCAAACAGTTAAACCTAGGAGAAAAAGTGGTAAACAATAACAGGTAAATAACATGTCAATAGTAAGTCAATACATTTCAAATATAACCATCAATGTAAATAGACTCAATTCACCAATTAAATGAAATAGACAGGCACAATAGATTAGGAAGAAAATATACAAGAAACACTTAATTCATAAAGAAATTCATAGGCTGAAAGCCAAAGAATGGAAACCAATACCACATGCCCTAGCACCTCAGAAAAAAGCAGAGGTGGCAATCCTATTCTCAGACAGTCTCAACTTCAAACAAAAATGGTCAAAAAAATAAAGAAGGCCACTACATACTCACTATGGGAAAAATTTAAGATGAAGAGGTAACACATAAATATGTATGCACAGAATAACAGGAGTAACCAGCTATATACAAGGCAAATCTTAATGGACATCTATTATTATTACTATTATTATTATTATTATTATTATTATTATTATTATTATTATTGCCAGCTCAGCCTGGGGGTGGGGCTGGCACACCATGTGGTGCTGGGGATTCAACCACGGCCACTGAAGTTGCCTAAGTTTGCCTAACCAGGCACTTTAGACCTCTGAGCCATCTCACCAGCCCATCAATACCATAATCTTAACAGGAAATCTTAACACCCCTTTATCCCAAAAAGATAGGTCAAGCAGACAAAAAAATTAACAAAGAAGTAGCAGAACTGAACCAGAACTTGGAACAACTGAAATTAGTGGACATATACAGAGTATTTCACCCAACCACATCAGAATACACATTTTTATCAGCTGCGAATGGGACATTTTCTAAAATAGATCACATACTTGTCCGTAGGTCATGCTTAAGTATATGGAAGAAAAAGGAAATTATCTCATGCATACTGTCTGACCACAGTGCCATGATATTGGAAACAAATGACAAAAGAAACCACAAGACCCCATAAATACATGGTAATTAAACAGCACCCTTCTCAACAACCAATGGGATACAAAAGAAATTAATATCAATAATTCGATGACCTGAGGCAGGAGGATTGGCAAGAGTTCGAGACCAGCCTGGGCTACAAAAGTGAACTCAAAGCCAGCCTGAACTGCAGAGTAAGACCCTGTCTCAAAAAAAAAAAAAAAAAAAAAAAAAAAAAAAAAAAAAAAAAAAAAAAAAAAAAAAAAAAAAAAAAAAAAAAAAAAAAAAAAAAAAAAAAAAAAAAAAAAAAAAAAAAAAAAAAAAAAAAAAAAAAAAAAAAAAAAAAAAAAAAAAAAAAAAAAAAAAAAAAAAAAGAATTCAATGAAAATTCAAGCACAATTTGCCAGAATTTATGGGATGCAATGAAAGCAGTCCTTATAGGGAAATTTATAGCTGTGAACTCACACATTAGGGAAATAGAATGGGAACAAATCAATGCCCTAATGCGGCACCTCAGTCATCTAGAAAGATAAGAGCAAACCAACCCCAAAGCCCAAAGATGGGAGGAAATTATAAAGATTAGAGCAGAAATGAATTCCATCAAGACAAAGAAAACAATACAAAGAATTAACAATTCAAAAAGCTGGTTCTTTGAAAGATTTAATAAAATTGATAAGCCCTTGGCTAAACCCATCCAAAAATTTGAAAGAAAAAACTCAAATTCAAAGCAATAAGGAATGAAAAGGGAGACATTACCACAGACTCAGTGGAGATCCAGAAGATGATAAATAGCTACTTTGAGAATCTTCACTCTCACATAATTGAAGACACAGATAAAATGGACAGATACCTAGAAAGGTATAATTTAACAAAACTGAATCAAGAAGATATGAGAACTCCAAACAACTGAATAACAGCCAATGAAATACAAAATGCAATAAAATATCTTACTGACAAAGAATAGTCCAGGTCCTGATGGATTGGCAGACAAATTCTGCAAGAAATTTATAAAAGATATAATTCCAATACTCTTCAAACTCTTCAGTGAAGTGAAAAAGGAAACAATCCTTCCAAAATCATTTCTGGAGCCAAGTATTATACTGATACCAAAACCAGAGAAAGATGCAACTCAAAAAGAGAACTACGGGCTAATCTGCCTCATGAACATAAATGCAAAACTCCTCAACATAATCCTCACAAATAGAATACAGCAATCATCAAGATTAAACAACATCACCAGGTAGGATTCATCCAAGGAGTATAAGGATGGTTCAACCTATGCAAATCTATACATGTAATACACTACATCAATACATCGAAATCCAAAAACCACATGGTCATCTCAATTGATATAGAAAAGGCTTTGGACAAAGTCCAACACTCATTCATGTTCAAAGTCCTACAGAAAATTGGAATAGGTGGTCTCTATCTCAATCTAATGAAAGCCATCTATGACAATCCAACAGCTAACATGATTCTAAATGGGGAAAAAGTGAAGTCTTTTATTGTCAGATCTGGTACAAGGATGTTCTCTATCATCACTCTTATTCAATATAGCTCTGGAATCATTAGCTAGAGCCATTAGAAAAGAGGGAGAACTGAAAGGAGTAAGAATAGGTAATAAGAATGGGGCCCGGCGGGATGGCTCAGTGGTCTAAGGCGCCTGCTTAGGAAAGCTTAGGCAGCTGCAGGGACCGTGGTTCGATCCCCAGCACCACATGCTGTGCCAGCCCTGCCCTCAGGGCAGGCTGAGCCGGCCATAAAAACGAATAAATAAGCAAACAAAAGTTCTGAAACAAGAAAAATAAAATAAAAGAAAAATTAAAAAAAATTTAAAAAAAAGAATAGGTAAAGAAGAAGTTAAATTATCATTATTTGCAGAGGACATGATAATCTACTTGGAAGATCCAAAAAAACTCCACCAATAAGCTACTAGAAATAATATATAAATTCAGTAGTATATCAGGATACAGAATCAATACCCAAAAGTCAATAGCATTCTCCTACACAGACAACAAACACAGTGAGAAGGAAATTAGAGAAATAATACCTTTAAGAATAGCACAGTGGAAAATGAAATACTTAGGAATTAATCTAACTAGAGAAGTAAAAGACCTATTCAGTGAAATTAGCAGTACTCTGAAAAAAGAGGTCCTAGAAGATTTCAGAAAATGGAAAGGTATTCCCTGATCCTGGATAGGAAGAACCAACATTGTGAAGATGGCCATACTCCCTAAATCATTATATGGATTTAATGTAATTCCTATCAAAATACGACCAATGGACCTCACAGACCTAGAGAAATCAGGCCAAAATTTATTTTGAACCAGAAAAGACCTAGACTAGCAAAGGCAAACCTCAATAATAAAGACAAGGCAAGAGGCATTACATTTCTTTGCTTGAAATTATACTACAAAGCTACTCTGATAAAATCAGAAGGATACTGGAAAAAAAATAGACATAAGGATCAGTGGAGTAGATTAGAAGTTGCAGAAGCAACTACAAACACACTCAGCCACCTTATCTTCAAAAAAGCAATCAAACATGTTTGCTGGAGGTAAGATAGCCTCTTTAACAAATAGTGCTGGAAAAACTGGCTCTACATATGATGAAAACGAAAACTTGACACAGGTCTATCACCACGCACTAAACTAAAGTCAAAATGGATTAAAAATCTAAACATTAAAGTAGAAACACTGGATCTCCTGGAAGAAAAAGTGGGAGAAAATCTTGAAGACATTGGAGTAGGCAAACAGTTCATGAACAAAAATCAAAATGCATGTGTAACACTTGAAAGAATCAACAACTGTGGCCTCTTTGTTGAGAACTTTGTGCACATCAAAAGTAATTACCAACAGAATGAAAAGACAACCCACATATCTCAAGAAAATCTTAATTAATAAGCACTCAGACAAAGGTCTTCTCTCTAGAATTTATAAAGAACTAAAAAAACATTAAGACTCCAAAATTTAAAGACCCTATCTAGAAATGGGCATCCAAATGAACACACACTTCTCAGAGGAAAAAATACTAGAAGCTAATAAATACATGAAAAAATGCCCCACATCACTTAGCCCTCCATGAAATGCAAATGAAAACAACGCTTAGATACCATCTCATCCCAGAAAGAATGGCTATCATAAAGAAATTAACAAGCAACACATGTTGGAGAGGCTCTGAGGAAAAAGGAACTCTTCTCCATGGTCGGTGGAAATGTAGACTGGTGCAACCATTATGGCAAGCAATGTGGAGACTCCTTAAAAAACTTGAGCTGGAAAAAAAAAAAAAAAAGTAGAGCTGGACGTCAGATTCCATCTGCTACCCCCCTATTGGGAACTTTCCCAAAAGAACTGAAAACATCACATCATAGTGATATTTGTGCACCCGTGTGTAGAGAAGCACAATTTGTGATAGCCAAATTTGGAAACAACCAAAATGTCTATCACCTGAGGAGTGGATGAGAAAGATTCGATGTTTTTATACAATGGAGCATTACACAGCTCTAAAGAATAATAAACTTAGCCTTCATAGATAGTGGATGGAACTTGAAGATATACTCATAAGTGAAATAAACCAGATCCACATGTGTAAATATTGTATAGTCTTCCTAGTGTAAGAACTCAAAATAACAAATAAAATGCAAAGTGAGAACAAAGGATTAAACAATGGAGAGAAAGGAGAAATGTTAGGAAATATGGCAGGAGCAAAACCACACATGTATGCACACAAGATGGTCAAGACAATGTTCCTAAGAATGTGCAACAGGTTTTTGATACAAGCAGTTAATTGGTAGAATTCTCACCCTAACTATATATGCTGATATATGTGAACTAAACAGTTATACTGAGGATAGTAAGGTGTAATGCTAACACCATGCTAGGAATACCTATCATTCTGGTCTTCTAAATGCGTACTGCTTCTAATGTCATATCAATTATTGCTATATTTTTTTCTCAAGTAAATGTTTGTTTAAGAAAAGGTAATAAAGAGAATAAGAAACAAGAAAAAAATGCCATAGGATTGACCTGCTACCATTTTGTATGTGGTTGGATATCTAAATTTCTGTGTAAAAATGTGTAATTTTTTTATCACATTTTAAAGAATTTATTAAAATATTGATTGATGGAAAACTGGTTCCATGTTAAGTCTAAGGTGTTTGATACTCAGAAAGATACTGATATTAAGCTCCATTACCTATGTTATAGGGTAATAATATCATTAAGCTTCTCTTTTAGAGAGTTATCAACTTAAGTCTGCAAACCAAAAAGTTAGAGAAAAAGAAGGGATACAAGGATAGACAATATTTTGGTCCTAGCTCCTCAAGATCAGTGAGGACTCAGGACATAAGGAAACCTGTGCTCTAACATCCTATAACTTAGTAGTATCCCAAATTTTCTAAGGAAATTATGAGGCCACAGAGGAAAGAGATCAATGATGTATAGTATACCTAAGCTGAGCCATCTAGAGAGAAAACATTGTCTCAGGCTTTCACAGAGAGCAAATTGGTCAAGCAATGGCTGTGACTCCTCCAGATTTCTGACACAGACAAAAGTTCTACAAAATGCTGTACATGGTTTCATGGTAAATCCTGAGGGGAATATGACTAATCATGTCAGAACAAACTTTACATGTCTTGTCATATAGATCTTACTTCCACTTGGTCTTAACCATGGAGCAGAAAAGTTTAACCATGAGGTATAAAAAGGAAAGTCATATTAACTTACTGAGCTATGTGAGGCTCAAGTCAAAAGCTTCCAACATTGCCACCTCTGCTGATAGCTCACTACTATTATGGAATATTGGACTACGCACACAACTACTTTCTCTTAACTCAATGAGAAGAAATATTTGTACCAACAGTGTTTAGAAGTTATCATGTCTGCATCTTGTACCCTGAACAACTACTATGAAGACAACAATATTACTTGTATCAATTATTGTACCTGTTCCACTAACCTGTTTTGAAACTGTTTTAAAAATTAATAAAAATTTAAGAATGTCTAAAATGTCAAAATGGCAAAAATTGAGAGCTAGGGGGTCATTTCAGGCAGTAGGAACAGTGAAGCAGGAGACAGTGGCATGTCTGTAAAGGTGGCATAAGGGAAGTGCTTTGCCTGAAGTAATAGCTATGTATTTTGATTAAATGGTGGCCACATGACACTGTCTTTATGATTGTATCATTTGCAGTTTTATGCACATATTGTGTGCCTGGGTCAAAAACCCTATGCTGATTTTAGCTCAAGTGAAACCACTGAGGTGAGCTGGATGAAAGTTGCATGCGATTTCTGAACAAACTTTGCTACTCTTTGTAAATCTGTAAGTATTTCAAACAAAAACTTTAAAATTCTGGCTGAATCATGTCCAGCAAAATGTTAAAGATAAACTGAATTCCCTACTTTATGATGCTTGTCTTAGGAATTTGATTGGAAAGTGTGTGTGGTGAGCAAGTAGTCCCACCAATTATTTTCAATCAGTATGACCCCAGAGATTAACCCAGAGTGGCTGTTCATTGAAAACAGTGTTGAAGTATTTATATTTTTAAGTAATCATTGGTAGAAGCGCTGTTTGTTTTGACCTCCCAACTATGTACTATTTAAAGACAAAGCAGGTAGTCCTCTGTTAAATTTTCATTTCATTCTGTTTTCTGCCAATGGCTTGCTGGCCAATTTGTGACACTGATTGAAGTTGGTAGGAATACTTTGACATTTCTGATGTTTCAGAGCTAGTGGTTCATTTAACTTTCACTTTTGGTTAAATGTTGTGACTAAGGTGACTGATACCTATATGTAGGTGTCTGGGAAGAACAGGGTCATTGGAGGTATACCAAAATGGTGCCCTCCTCTGCTGTATGAATTTTTCTGTCTTTTCAGGGCTTTGATTTCTTTTAGAATGGACTCTGAGTTCAGAAAAAGCAACAGTAATTCAATATCCCAAAAATGTCATCAAGGAAATCATTATGGGCAGTCAAAGATAAGAATGGGTAAGGCTCATGATGAAAGTGGTAATTTAAACTGAGTCTTGAAAAAATGATCTTGGAATGAATAGAAGTAAAAGTATGGAGACAGAAAATAATAGACTGTGTACTGCAGTAGGCATCATGCCCAAGGTGGCTATAATATAATAAGACATCTGTAATGTCATGAAAATTGCTAAGGTCACAAAAGAAGTATGCTGTGCAGGAGACAAAATGAAAATTGACATAAATCCAGGAAATGCCATCTCTTAGGACAGGGGAGAGAAGACTTAGACCAGAAGCTAGAAAGTCCTGTGCAGAGTGAACCAGTCTATTTTCAGAAAGGAAAGGCTGATCCAATGAGACTCATACCCAGAGAAGCTAGAAAGGGTGAAAGGAGACGATGGTGTTTTTGAGCTGTTTTGAGGTCATGAGTGATCTTTGAGGAGGACGGAGAAGGGAACCACACTGCATGGATTGCATGGGAAAAAGAAAAAACGATTTTTGTGACATTTGTAATCAAAAAAAGGCAAGATCAGAGTAATTTGAGACCAGATCGGGAGGAAGAAAACTTCCACAGTGACAGTAAATCTTGCTGGCTGATGCTGGGGTCAACTTCCTCCTGCTCTTCTGCTAGAAGAGATAGAATTGGAGCCAACACCAATCTACCTACAGATAAGTTTATTTGTTTGGTACTGCGAATCACACTCAGCAACTTGTATTTCCCAGGCAGGCACTTGTGCCACTTAGCTATATCCCAGACCTCCAAGGACAAATTTAGAGAACTTGTTATCAGGAATAGTTCCTTTCCTGCTATTATTTCAGATTTCAGTAACAATGAACCTGCCGTTGAGAAAACGTCAGTTTATATGTGGCCCTAGGGAGCACTTTTAATTTGAAATCAAATATTTCTTATGAAGAGATAATTTAAAGACAATTTGAATTGAGATGTGTAAAAAGCATTTATTTTACTCTCTTAGGTTCAAACTCCAAGAATAGATGATAATGGTGTCATCTTATTTTTTTTATTAAAGTTCTAAGCCTTATTTTTTTAAAAAAATTTAATGCCTATGAGTGAAAATGAAATTATAAAAACACATGATCTAGGCACGTGTCAAGGTGGCTCCCAAATCTTGCACTAACAGTATCATTAGTGGTAATAACAATTCATTAAATACTTACCACTTTCCAAGGATATTAGTTACATAACATCCAATCCTTACAAGGGCAAGACAGATATTATTGCTCTAATTTCATGTATGAGAGCAATTGAAGCTTGTAGAATTCAATTAAACTGCCGGCACGCACTGCCAGTGGCTTATGTTTCTGTTCCTATACTCTACCTGGCTCATATTTTAAAAATCAAAGAATGAGATCCAGAGTGGGATAACATCATGCAATATTTGAACTTGGTTTTTAATTTCATGAAATTTTCAATATCATAAAACTATGTGTGTATCTATAACAGTTTTTCCTTTACATTACAAAGCCCATTCTTTCAAAAAATCATACCAAATAAGAGCTAGTTATTTTGTCCATAGTTTCTCTTTTTACTTTTTTCATGTTGGGAAACAGAAGAACTCAATTAATTCCAAAATGTGTAAGTTTCCTTAATAAACTATTATGTTGGCTTTTGGAGCAATGGCAAAAAACAAACCCGTATAAAGTCAACTTAAAGAAGGGAAAATTTACTCTGCCACACAGCTTTCGCAGGTTTCAGTCCTTGGTGCCACAGTTCCATTTCTGGGCCTGTGGGGAGGCTGAGCACCAAGGGGAGAAGGGCTGGGTGGAGAAGAGAGGCGAGCAGGTGGTGCTGGGAAGCGCGGTGTGCACAGCTCACCTCAGTGACAAGGCTTCTCCCAGGAAACTCACTGAGCATGAATCCACTCCTGAGGGCAGAGCACTTATGGTGTGGCCACCTCCCCTAAATTCCACTTCTGCACAGTGCTTCAGGGGATATCCCACCGTACATATGTGTGCTTTTGGAGGAGCGTAACAGCTAACCCATCACATCTGCTTTTTTGTTGTTGTTGATGCTATAGCTTCTGACATTCTCTGCCATTCATGTCTGATGGCAAATAGCTAGAAAAGACAAACATGTCTTTCATTCATCAAGCACTTATAAGTACCTTGAGTTGAGGGATGTTCTTTTTCTTGACCTATGTGTAGATAACAATTGTATTTGTATACAATGCACAACTATAGTAACACAGAGAGACACATTTATCTATTATTTAAAAAATAACCAAAGATGTTTTGATGGCACAAAGTCTTTTATCCTTAAATATAACTATATACTTCTGATGATATGGAAATGGGAATAGAATTGAAACAGCATAATAAAGACTTAGCTGAAGTTTTGACTTCCTTTTCGCAATCTATTTTCATCAGGCTTTTCCTAAGCACCATGTAATCAAGCAACCTTCTTTCAATGTTCTAGAAGGATTAATGTTTCCCAGTTCCTAGTTGTATTTTAAGCATGTTTACTCTTGTTTATGTAACCATTCCTTGTTACTTCCTTGTTACTGCACAACATGCAAACATAAAGCTTCTCACTCTAACTGTACACTTCTTGGTGTTACATACCATCACTTGTTCAAACATCACCACCATCCATCTACAGAATGATTTTTTATCTTCCTGAGCTGAAAATTCATGCATTAACCACAAAACCCTCATCTCCCTCTCTTTTCAGTCTTTTGCAAACATCGTTTTATTTTGTCTCTATAAAGTTGACAATACTGGGTACCTCTTATAGAACGGAATCACACAATATTTATTCGCTTGTATGTAGTTTATTTCTTTTGACATAATTGTCTTCAAGTTTCATCAATTTGGTAGCATATTCAAAGTCTCTTTTTAAAAGATATATATATATATATATATATATATATATATATATATATATATGTATTGGTACAGGGTCTCACTACACAGCTCAGACTCATAGTGATCCTCCTATTTTCAGCCTCCCCAGAGCTCAGTTTATAGGGGTGTGACACCACATCAGGTTTCAGTGGCTGGCTCAGCGCTTCCAGGGTTGGCATGGGATGTGGTACTGACAATCAAACCCAGTCCCTGCAATTGCCTAAGCAGGCGTTTAGTTACTGGCCTTTGAGTCTATGATAATTTAATTGTTCAACAACTATTCCCTCCCTTTCACTCTCCCTGCAGGTAAGATGTGCCTCATCAATTATATGATATCAGGCTTGGCTTGGGCACTTGTTTTGGCCCATGAGTGTTTATATCCTGAAGTGAGCTGAAGCCTCAGTTTTTCTAGGCTCTTAATTTTGTATGGTCCTGGAACCTCACTGACATGCCATGAGAACATCAGGCAGAACAAATACATATAGAACAAACCTGAGCGTAACTCATGGTCTGGACCCAACACCAAAGCAAAGCCAGCTAGTGGAGCCCACTTCAAGTCAGCTTGCCTGTGTTTGACCTGCACATCCTTGAGTATGTGGATAAATTGATTGATTCTGTATGTCACTGATTTTAGTTTAGTCTGTTCCAGGGTATCATTGCAGTAGTAATACACAGACTGTGTGTTTCTTTTTCTTTTTTTTTTTTTAAATAACATTTAAAAACACATCTGGAACCATACATAAACACGAGACAGAAAAGAAAAAGTAAAAGCCCTATTCATGCAGGGGTTTTATTCCTGGGTCAGAATCTGCACTCTGACTGATTAGATTGGCACTCTCATTGCACCCCTGGAGGAACTAGATGGTGATGTAGATTTACAAGTAAATTCTTGTTGCAAGAGTGAGTTAGGTTGGGATAAAATTGTATAGCATCACTGAGGTTGCCAAGAGCAATCTGTCAGTAAGGCTATCAGTCCTGTATTACAAATTCTCCTTCTGCTCAATCCATCCTCCTTCATTTATCTTACAGGTATTCTTCTTGAGGTCACATGCCATAAAATATCCGCATAAAAATCTGCATGTTAAGTCAATTTCCCCAAAAGTGATTTAAGGCAGTGAATTGTATGTGGGATTTTATGTATCAACAGTAAATAGTGAATAGATCCTGCTCTCTCTGGGGCAGTCTTTTACACACACACAGACACACACACACAAATATATGCATGCACACACATACATAAATGGTTAGAAAATTTCTGAAATGTTAAAAAAATTGAACTGATGTAGGAAATTGTTGCAATGGAAATTGGAATGGAGACTTATCAGTGAGAGGGATTACTTTTCTCTTGATGCCTTTTTCAAAACTTCTCAATTTATAGTGATTTCTAATAAAATTTTTTTCAGAAAAGATTTTTAAGTGCAAAATAAATATGATATTAAAGTTCCTGTAGTCTTAATTAGGGGAGAGAGGTACTTAGAAAGATCTAATGCCTATTAACCAACTAGCTTTACCAAGGCTATGTGGTTCAATTGTATAAAACTCCATAATATGGAAGCAGCAAATGTACATAAGGATGTAACTCTAAAATATATAACCTAAGCAGTGTAAGCAACCGATGTTCTTGTTCCCAAGTAGTAATTCTATTATTTTAATAATATAGGACAATATAAAGAAGTTAAGTAATACAAAAAAGCTAAACAAATATTAAAAATATCACTGTCAAACCCATTATATATAGGGCTGGTCATGGTGGTGCACGCCTGTTATCCCAGCACTTGGGAGGCTGAGGCAGGAGGATTAGTGTGAGTCTGAGACCAGTCTGGCCTACAAAAGTGAGTTCAAAGCCAGCCTGAACTGCATAGTGAGACCCTGTCTCAAAAAGAAAAAAACAAAAACAAACAAACAAAAAAACCCCATTATATATAAATAATGTTAGAAATCTTTTTTAACATATATAAATGGAAGCATAGATGTATAATTGGCAAAAGTCATTTTAATTAGATCAGGCTCTAAATTAACACGTATTTGCTACTTTAAGCTTTAAGTTGAAATATATTTAAGTATAAGAGAAATAAGATTGGAGGGATATTATGCTGCAAACAATTTCTCTAAGCTTAAAAAAGTGATAATGAGGTCTGGTAAGATAGCTCAGCGGACTAAAGAGCCTACTTAGTCAAGTCGAGGCAAGCTTAGGAAAGTGCACTGACTGCGTTGGATCCTGGCACCACATGCTGCGCCATCCGCACCTCCAAAATGAACTGAGCTGGCTATACAATCCAGGCGTAGTGGCAGCCACCTGTAATTCCTGTGCTGGGGAAGCTGAAAGTGAGAAGATCATCATCAGTTTAAACTGTGACATAGTGAAACCCTGTAACAACCAAAATACATACGAATAAAAAAGTGATAATGAAAAGCATTAAGAACTTAACTTTTGGAGTCAATCATAAGAGTTAATTTTTTCCATGTTATTTTGGTTTATGTCTAGTTGTCCCCCCAAAGCCTCATGTAGTCATTGGGCAGGGACTTCTATAGATTGAGACTTGACTCATGAATCATTGGGATTATGTGTTTTAGTACTGATGGGATTATCAGCCTGAGTAGGGCTGGGACTATGGGTGTGGTCTAGGGCAGATATTCTAAGGCAGAGAGCCTGACTGGAATATAAGGAGAGACAGACTAGAGCAGTTGCTCTGCTGTGGTGTTTGGTTGGCTGCCTCTGTCACCATTTTGTTGCTGTTCTGCCACCATGAACTGGATGCTTTCTGCCCTGTTCCACTCAGCTTTGCGCCAGCTGAATATGGACTGAAACCTCCAGTAACTGTGAGCTAACAAACCTTTCCTTCCTTCATCTTGAGTGTCGAGTATTTGTCCCAGCAACTAGTAAAAGGTAACCAAGACACATGTTAATCAACATTTACATCAATTTCCATGTGGGAACTGGGGCTGTTACTAACAAAAGTGAACACTTTTTAAGTGATAAATGTATCACTCAATATTCTAAATGCTGTGTACAGTTATTATTAACTCTACCATACAGAAACATCACTGAAAAAATTAAAGAGTTTACATGGTTGCCTAGGGCAACCATAGGGAAGAAGCAGCAAGGCCAGAACTCAGACCCGAGCCCAGAGCCCTGGGCTCCTGACAGCACAGAGTGCCGCTGCCCCTGTAGGTTAGCTGAAAGGGAGTGTGGTCAAGCTCTCTATTGTTTGCTTCTCCACGTCCTTGTTGTTGGTTCATATTAGCTTAATCTGTGTTAAGTGGATTTCATGCCAGCCCCAGTCTACAAACATGAGTTTTCCACTTCTGAGTTCTGTAATTTGTTTTTGTCTTTTTTCATTTACATTTCACAGTAAAAACCTATGAGCACTATATTCCTGGAGCTCCTTTAGATTTTCGGAAGTTTTGTTTGGTGTTCTGACATCTTAGTTGAACATAATCTTCTTGGACCATATGCTTTTTCCCTTTATATATTTCTCCAGTGTGTTTTGGACTGGATTGTGCTGTGAGAAAGTAAAGATGGCATGATCCAGTTTTGTCTTCTGCACAGGGATTTTCTTTTTCTGCCTGATGCCCGAAAACTGCCTTCTGTCTCCTTCTGTTCTCTTCCTTCCTCTTTTTTCTTCTGTCTGTATCATTCTTCTGCTGTTTTTCTCTCTTTAAAAGTGTTATTTTATTAATGGATAGTTTAGTATTTATTATTCCATATATAATTTTCTTTTCAAATTTGTATGGATGTTCAGTCTACCAGAATCATTCTTTATTCAACAGATATTTTGATAACAATTCTTTGGGAACTTTTTTTTTTATTTTAAAGACTAATAATAGCAAAAACAAAGATAGAAAAATAGTTACAAGTAAGAGTACATATAGTACAGAATTTCAAAGCCAGTAAAATTTAACAGTGGTTATATTACATATTTTCATCATCAGATCAGTTTAGATTAATAGATATAGGTGTATAAGATTGATCAAACAATTAAACATTAGCACTTTCAATAAACATTAATTTTTTTAACAGTTAACACACTGAATATTGTCCTCATAATAGTTATACAGAGCACAGGGTGTGGGCATGACACACCTTCCAATTGATATTGTAGGAAAGAAAAAAATTCTCTTTGAATTAAGAGGAAGCAGATGCATACACAGTCCAAAGTTCCACAATTGCGGTGGGCCACCAGTGAAATTGGCAATGTTGGAGGCCATTGATCTAAGCCGTCTACAGTTCATCACACCAATCTAGCTCTGTGTTTCATGCCTCGTAATTAAGGTTTTCAGCTGGGTGATCAAGGGCAAATTAAAGCAAGACCTGTATAACAAAACATTCATCTTTTGTATTTTCCAAGGTCAAATCCTGGGAACTTTTATTCTTTGATGAATTAAGTTTACAAGTTTCAAGACAACTTCTGTTGAATTGTGAATAGCTTTTTTATTTTTCTTTCTTTCTTTCTTTCTTTCTTTCTTTCTTTCTTTCTTTCTTTCTTTCTTTCTCTCTCACTCCCTCCCTCCCTCCCTTCCTTCCTTCCTTCCTTCCTTCCTTCCTTCCTTCCTCCCTCCCTCCCTTCCTTCCTTTCTTTCTCTTTACACCATTTGTTCAATACTCATCTCTTTCTGTAATACTTTATTGTTTCTTTATTTTCTTCCACCATGTTTTTGTGTGTGTTCTACAAACCTTATCTTTACTCTAATTATTTGTTTATTCTCATTTCATTTTGTGTATTAGACAGTGGATTTCTTTTTTGTGACATATTTTTTTAAAGAATGCAAAACAGTGATTTGAAAACCCCCAGCATTAGAAATGATACAAGACTTCACTAACCAAAGCAATAGGAATTCAACGATGATTGCTGTGTTACATGACGCTATGTTCAAATTAGTTGTTCAGATTACCAGATATAAATGTGTAAGTTTCACTGAAAGAAAAAAAAAGAAGGTATAAGAAATTCAAATGAGAAAGAAAAAAGTCAGAGTTAAGAAACTTCAAGCATTAACTGCTTGTTTCAAAAGACTAGCAGAAATTGACGACACAAATATCCGAGCTATTCTCCATATATACCTAAATGTATTTTTCCCACCTTTCATTTGTCCTCTTCCTCATCCCAGTTTTCCTTCCCATTGAACAATTTCTTTCTCTTTCACAGTATCTGTTGAATCATTTAGATTTTCCTTACTCTCTCTGTTGGGTTCTCATTCCTCCTCTATCTCTCTGATTTCATACTTAGCAGTTTACTTTCCCTCCGTGTTTGTGCCACAAAATCAATAAGTCTCACAAAATTCATATATATTCATATATTTGCTCATTTAATGAACGTTTCTTGTTATTTATGATGTCAGAAACCAAGGCAGAAATTAAATTCACGAAGATGGCAACAATAGAAGTCGTCTTTAAAATATTCAAAGTGTAGTTCGTGAGACAACACAGTATCAAAATGCAACGCAATAATAGATATTGCTAGAGATTGAATTTTGCTGTTTATTCATTATTATCTTTTTTTTTTCCTAGCATGTGCTCACAGTACACAATGAATGTATCCACAGGGGGCATTTGTACATAGAATATCACGTCACGATCCTTTGTACTTTCCCTTGCCCTTCTATCCCACCAGTCTCTCTGAACCCCTGAGCACCTTCCCATCTCTGTGAAGGTTAGTTCCCTGCTTTCTATCATCTTTTTATTTTGCCCTTAAAATTATTCATACTTTGGGTTTCTTGTAAAGAGAAACCATGTGATATCTAACCTTCTATGACTGTTGTATTTCACTGAGCATTCTGGACTCTAGGTGCGCCCATTTCCCTAAACATGACTCAAATGTGTCCTTTGCAGCTGAGTAGTGTTTGGTTGTATATGTGTACCAAGTTTTCTATATCCATTCATCAGTTAAGGGGCATAGAGGCTGTGTCTGTAGCTCATCTATTATGGACTGCGCTGCCATAAACATGGGTATGCATGTGTTACTGTGATGATGTCTTGGACTCTTTTGAGAAAATACCCAGAAGCATAGCTAGGTTAAATGAATTTTTACTCTTAATTTTCTTTTTGAGGGGAGGGTGCCAGCTCAGCCTGCCTTGGGGGCAGGGCTGGCATGGCATGTGGTCAAACCACAGTCCCTGCAGTTGCATAAGTAGGTGCTATAGACCACTGAGCTACTACTCTTAGATTTTTTTTTAGTAATCTCTGTGCTAATGTCCATCTTAGTTATACTAGTTTGATTAGACAGAAGAGGATTTTCTATTACACTGAAATTCAGTAAAAAGCAGAATTTGATATCCTTAGTTATTCATAGAACTGTATTCCTTTTGAATAAAAAAAACATTTCAATCTCTTCAGAATCTTCTCAGATATACCTTCTACATTACATAATTTCCTTAAAATGGCTTGATTCTTAAACAGCTTTCAGATTTTTTAAGAAACTGTCAATGTAGTATTTATTTTGGTGTAGCTGAATTGCATTGCAAATGAGGAAAGGCAGATTCCTTTACTATTCCCAATCTGTAATGTTCAGACCTCGCTAATTATGGATGTGAAGATAATGCTTATTGTCTGTTCACTTTGACTATTGAATTAAACAACTGCTTCAATAAATAATTTCTCCTTTACAGGTCTGGACTTCCTTGCTCCTGAAAGAGAGACTAAAATACCAGGAATGCAAGAAACCTAGGTCTCACAAGGAAAGTGCGTCATTATACACCCTTCCTTGAAGAGAAGCTCTTTCATGGCTTGGTAGTCACTCAGTTCTACGTTAGTCTGTAGAAATCTGGGCCGAATCACTTGATTGTGACATCAGGCTACAGCAATGCTGAGTTCAAATTCTCTAGTTAGTTGTTTTGTATCTTATTTGTATGTCATACTTAATAAAAATTCTCAAGCTTGACACATCAAAATGACTCCTCATTAGAGAAGAGTTAGCCCAGTCCTGAGTGAGGAATGATGGCCTGTGTGCATAATTACACAGCTAGTTCTCCTTCCAGGTTGGAAACCATTACTAGACCACTTATGAACTAGCACTTTGCACTTCTCCAGATGATGAGTAGAGAAGGTAACTGGCTATGGTGATGTTCCAAGAACTTCTACATCAAAATGTCAGTCTGCCACCTACAATTTTCTTTTCTTTCTTTCTTTTTTTTTCTGCAGAACTGGGAATTGAATACATACAGTACCTTGCACTTGCCAGGCAGGTGCTTGTGCACCTGAGCTATCTCCCTGGTCCAAAATTTCCATTTTATCCTCTTTAACTTCATTCATTTGTTTCAGAATAAATCCTGAGGGGTTTTGACTGATCTTGTTAGATACAAAGTTACATTTTTTGTTATATAGGTCTTGCTTTAATTTGGTCTTAAACATCCAGCAGAATAATTTAACCATGTGGTATAAAAAGTAAAGCCATATTAATATGCTGAGTCATAAAATGCTCAAGTCAACAGCTTCCCACATTGCCAGTTTTGCTTATAGCCTACTACTATTATGGACTATTGGAACTTCTCTTAGTTCAATGAGAAGAAAGATTTGTACTAATAGTGGTTAGAAAAGTTATCACGTCTGCATCTTCTACTCTGAACAACTACTTTGTAAACAACAGTACGCATTGTATTAATTATTGTGGTTGTCATAAGCCTGTTTTGAAACTATCTCATTTTATTTCTTTCTTATTAAAATTAATAAAATTTTTAAAGAACTTCATTCATTTGTGCTGGGAAAATTATTGAATCTTACTACCTCAAAAGGTAAGGTAATTTTGAGAGAAAGAATCAGTTTGTACCAACTTTGAATTACATAGAATTGTAGGTCAAACACTTTGTGAGTCAACACAAGTACTTAGAAGCCTACGCCAGGTACCTGAGAAAGTTCCCAACAGCGATGATGGTGACATGGTGATGGATGGCAACTAAGATGTAAGAAGCAATGACGGAATGCCAGGCACCCCGCTGAGAACTGGACCTGGATTACCATATCTACTTCTCACGTCAGAAAAAGTTAGGTATTGTCATCGTCTGTTTTTATGAATAGCAAAACAAACTTAGAGAAATAAAGAAGCATAAGTATAAAACAAGCATGTGTTTTTCAGCGGAGACTCGTAAGTGTCCTGGTTGGCAGGAAAAGCACACAAAATAAGGTCTTGGCTGTCTTATAATTCTCTTCCCATTCCAGGTTTCTTAAAAATCCCTTCTCTTGGGACCAAGAGTAAAGCCCAGTGGCGTGGTGTGTGTCTAGTGAGCACATGGCTCTAAGTTCAATCCCAAGTACATCAACAACAATGGACAAAAGCCAGCCTTCTCCCAAATTCTAATTTATTAGGTGATGTATTTATCCCACAGCCATTTAGTGACCACCGACTTCAGTCTTGGGACTATGCTTGATATAGTGACTACAAGAAAAATTTTAAGGTAGCCTCTTTCCTGAAACAATTCATGACCCAATAGAAAAGTCAGTAAATAAGAAAACAATGTGAACTACAACATGGTGAGAGCCACGTGGAGACAAGCAAGGAGTCCCGGGTGTCCTCTGCTGCCAGTGGGGAAGTTTTCATGTCCGACAGTGGTGACACCATACTATACCTCTTCTTATTTTAGAAAGTATAAGATAGGGAGTGTTTCCCAACCCCTCCTTTTTTTCAACAGAATGAAAAAAATACATTATCCCATTGTTTTACCAAATAGTGAATGTTACTAATTAAAATTAACTATGAGAAACACAACGTGGTTAAGAGAGAAACATAAATTTATTTTTTTAATTTAATATTTTTATTGTTTAAATTTAACAATTGTTATATTACATATTTTCATCATCAGATCAGTTGAGATTAATACATATAGGTATATAAGATTGATCAAACAATTAACATGAATTTAGATTCACTTTTGTCTCTCTAGCTGAGTGATCTTAGGTGAGGTAGTTCATCTCTCAGAAGCATGTTTCTCAGTTGTAGTTCTTAGGTTTGTTGTATTAAATGAGATAAGGCCACTCCTGTCTAATCATCTTTTTTCTGCTATATTTTTTAGCACAGCTTCGATTACCCGTCCATAACCACTGGCTTTTCTCATTGGAATGTGTTCACATCATGGAACTAGAGACTGTATCTGTTTTCTTCACTGCATACCCCATGCTCAAGAACAATGTTTGATATTTAGTAGTTCAATAAATAGGTGAATAAATGTCAGCAAAATGCCCAGAAGTGTCTGGCTCATAGTAAACATTCAATAAAATGATTTTTATGGCTATGATCATTACCTGCATAAACCTACATTGTGAGAGTATCAAAGCTAGCCCAGCTGCAAGGCAGAGTTGGCTAACATTTGAGTTCTTTAGTCATTTTTTGCCCATTGCTGTTTTGCATTATTTTTAGTTGACTGATTAACATCTGAAAAAAAATTGAGAAACAGGTATACCCTTAACACTGGTGTTTACAAATGAAGAAAACAATGCCTAATAAACAGAATAAATCAAGAACAGAGGAATGCAAAATTAACTGTGTGACTTGAGATTTGTGGTTGAAATCTTGGTGCCAGCAATGGGAAATTTTGGAACAGGGGTAGCAACAAAATGCAGAAACAACCTGGGGGAGGTGTCAGTATTTTTGACCCTTTGAGAAGTTCTTACAATATTAACCTGCTAACTTCTGACTGTAATACAGTCAGATGATGTTGTGCGTGTATATAGCATGACATGTTATATTTTGAGATTTGAATACATGTCTTATTCTGAAGAAAGTCTCAGTGATCTCTGCCTCATCATGCTCCTTCCACATCTGTGAGCTTGGATATCTTAGGAATACATCTGTATCTTAGGAGTCCATCTTCAGAGTCATAACAGCACACTCTGAAGTCATCTTTTCTATTCAGTTGCATTTTATAACTTTGCAGGTGGCTGTATTATTGGAGGTCATTAAGTGGAATGCAGTTTTCTATTCTCAGATATACACAGGGATCTTTGTCGAGTTTCATACCCAAGCCATTAATTTAGCATGGTAAGGACCCCAGTGAATATGTCTCCCTAGTCTAATTTTTCTAATATTTCTCTATGGGATACCTGTTTTATTTTCTACTGCTATTCTTTAAATAATACTTCATTTGGTCTTTTGAAGACATTGATTTAAAACTACTATTAAATACTTCTTTCTCTGATATATGTAAGGAATAGCAACAAGAGCAGAACATACACACACACACACACACACACACACACACACACACTTTTTAAAGCTTTTTCTGATATAGATTCTATGTGTGATACATTATGGTGCTTACTTGGGGAGTAAGATTTGACGGGATGTATTTGTGTGTCAAGTTGGCAAGGTGTGGAAGATGATGATTAACGTTTGATTGTGTCAACTTGATTACTTGGGAGACATCAGAGGATTGAGGAAGAACACTCCTGGATGGGTCAGAGCAGAGCTATCTGGAGTTTGCTGCCCAATCCCCCACCCCTTCTGGTGCTGATCTCCACCTGGTCTTCCATTTTCCAGGAACTGGATACTTTTGCTCTACTATGATGCTCTGCCTTAGAGTCAGCTGACCATGGGCTGGACTCCCTGAAACCATGAGCCAGATTAAACCTTTCCTCCTTTACCCTATGTCTCAGCAGTGGGCAAGCCAATTTGTATAGTTGGTTTGGGGATTAATGAAGCATGCCCTGGGCATTAGTGAGTGGGCTAAGGGCACAAGGCCTTAGTGGCTCTTTCTGGTCCAGGGCTCCTTCCTCTTAGACCAAGCCCTTGCTCCCTGTTGCTTGGGTGTCATCGAGTGAGCTGCTTTGTGCCAGTATGCCCTTCTTCCAGAACATTTTGGCTTAGAGCCAAACCTTTGTAATGAAACCTTTGAAACCATGAGTGTCTTTCCTCCTTTAAATTCCACAGGTAGGTATTTGTCCCAGCAGTAGGAAAATTTATTTATACAATTTAACAGTGTTTTACCACTAAAGTGTCAGTTTTTAACTTAAGACTGCTACTGTTAAGCCAAGCCACATTTTCTCTTTTTGTATTTAACGACAATTAGTACTTAGAGAAAATTGAGGAAGGAATTAGTCGGATATAATAAAGCAAAAGAAAGCGTTGTGATTAATGCAAGCATTTTTTTCTTTTTTGATGCTACATAAATTTCATAGTCATTACACTAATAAAGTGTACATTTTTAGTTTGCTCTAGGTGAGCTTGGGCTGGCCACATGAACTGTTGGTTGCATGTCTTCTCAATTTCAAGACTAGGCTGTTTGATAGCTTGAAATTAGCAAATACTGGAATATCACATCATGAGTAGTAGTGGTGCCTACAAAGGACTCCCATGGAAAAGTCAACACTATGCTACAGAGTTCTATAAAAGGGGAGAGTTTTGTTGTACAGTCACCTCTAAGGAGTTTAGCAGCAGAAAGTACAGATCTGCCTTCCTGATCTTTTAGAAGTAGGGGAAGAATTTATAGGAAGGGAGAGAGTGAAAATATTTTTGATTACATGGTAAGAAAAAGGAGTTTAGATATTGTTCTCCACATACCTAGATTTTGATCTTACCTATTCATGGCTCACATGTTTCTTTATGTGGGAAAGTTATAATGAATGAAATAGAGGATACATAATAGGAGTAGAGAGATGAATCTTTCTCAAGTGAGGATGGGATCAAGATATACAAGGTGGAACGAGGGGAAACAGATGAAAAAGAATTCAGGCCTGTGCTTTAAATGCACCATCTCTCCATGAAGAATGTCGTCATGATGTTCTGTAAACGTGTGCTAACAAGTCAAGCAAAGGCCGCTGACCAGTTAAACTAGCTTCTTGTGGGTCCATTTTTGAAATGGTGATTTCAAAACATCCTTTAATGGAGGCTGGAGGCCTCAGTTGTTTTGGTACTTAAAGAATTCATGGCTACGTAGGCCTAGACTTTAACTAAAACCAGTAGCAGATAAAATAAACCAAGGCTTTATTTTTGCTTGGAGGAGTGGTTGTCAAACATTTGCCATGTGTTGATGTGATAACTGTTAATTTCTTAATTTTAATAATTATTTTAGGATTATGTAAGATAATATTTTTTATTTCCCTGGTATTAGGGATTGAATCCAGTATCTTATACATATACTAGGCAGGGGTTCTATTCCCGAAATACATCTCTAGCCATTTTAAGAGTCCTTTATTCTCTCTCTTTTTGGTTTGTTGAGACAAGTTTTTGTCTTGTAGTCTAGGCTGGCCTTCAGTTTCCTATATAGCCCACTCTGGCTTTGAACTTGCAATCTTCCTATCTTTGCTTCTTCGGTGCTGGGATTATAGGCATGTATCACAAAGCCTGGCTTCGCTGTTTTAAAAATATTTTTCAAGAGATTTTAATTTTATTTCTCCACTTTACTCTTTAGAAGTTGGGAGTATAGATAACAGTAATGTGTATACATATTTAATATAATGTATATTTATAAAATAATATTCAAATATAAATAGATATGGCAGAAAAACAGAGCAAGTGAGTATGGTAAGGTAAAATATTGATGTTTATAGAACTTTGGTGATGTTTTAGGAACTGTTTATATTTCCGTATATAACTTTTCTGTAACGGAAATTATTTAAAACTAGTTATCCCCAAGTTAACTGCACTTCTGTCTGACACAGTTAGATGTTGTGAGTTTTACAGAGAGGCTGAAATGGTGAAAAAATTGACCTCAGTTCAATTGCCAATGAAGCCTCAGTGAGCTGGGAAGGGAATTTCTAGCTCCAGCCAAACTTCAAATTACTGCATCCTGGACATCTTGAGGGAAGCCTCAAAAGATACATAAGTTACAACCCATCCAGGTTGTTTCTGCATTCCTGACTGTCAGAAACAGAGGTCATTCAGGTATGATGTTTAATCTCCTAAGACGTAGGTTATATGTTATGCAATAATAGGTGATTAATGTAGTTTAGCAACAGCAAAATGTCACTCTAATATAAATGATGTGTGGCACATTTAGGTTAAGTGAGTATGCACTAGTCTGCCTCCTACCAGCTGCCTCTGGCTAAGAATTCAGATCTGATAGGAAGCCCTAGGGCCACAGAACTCTGTAGAGAGGTATGCAAAGTACACCACACAGGTTAAGGCCACATTTTACCAGCTGAGTCACTCCTAGGGGACAGTGGAGAGAAAGACCAGTACTTAGGTTCAGACAGCCAGAACTCCACTCTAGTTGCAGTGGAACTAGAGAGATCACCATGGAGTCACAGATCCTTCCCTTTTCCCACTTGCACAATAAAAGTCTCTCAGAAAGTTATAACATTTCCAGAATTTTGTTCTAGGCAAAAGGGTGATAGAAAAGGGAATAGGAGAGAGAGCAACAAGAATTGTAATAGGCTGAGCTTTAAACTGACAGTGATTAAGTTAAATTGAGTTGATGAAAATGAATGTTGTACCACAGACAGAAACTGGGGGTTGAGGATAAATTGAGTTATAGAGGAATCAAAGTTACAAGCAGAATTTTGTACACACAACACTCAATGCTTGCGGCTCCAAATCTTCACACCCACTGTTTTGATTCTTAGAAACCTCTTCTACAGAAAATAAAATAGACCAAGCATGGCAAAGGAGAGAAATGATACTTTTCCTTATTTATTTGCTTTTTCTTTTAAATTTTTAAATTTTATTTATTTATTTTTTTTCTTGTTTCAGAACCTTTGTTTATTCACTCATTTTTATGGCCGGCTCAGCCCACCCCGAGGTCAGGGCTGGCGCAGCATGTGGTGCCAGGGATTGAACCGCGGTCCCTGAAGCCACCCAAGCTTCCCCAAGCAGGCGCTTTAGACCACTGAGCCATCCCGCCAG
>PVJA010026851.1:0-29215 GCA_004027025.1 Myocastor coypus | reverse complement strand
GCCGGGCGTGGTGGCTCATGCCTGTAATCCCAGCACTCGGGAGGCTGAGGCAGGAGGATTGGTGCGAGTTCGAGACCAGCCTGGGCTACAAAAGTGAGCTCAAGGCCAGCCTCAACTGCAAAGCGAGACCCTGTCTCAAAAAGACAAAAAAAAAAAAAAAAAAAAAAAAAAAAAAAAAAAAAAAAAAAAAAAAAAAAAAAAAAAAAAAAAAAAAAAAAAAAAAAAAAAAGTAACAATATAAACTAAATGGTTGTAACTTTTTTCCTCTATCAAAAATATAACTGTAATATATGCACAAAAATTAAAACAATTTCTCTAAATAAGAAAATTTGTAGCATAAAACCTATGAATAGTGCTTTCTGTGAGTCAAGAAGTAATTTATTCCCTGAAAAACCTTAATAAAGTAGGATTATTATCTCCATTTCACAGATAAGGTTATTAAACACAAAATGCTAAATGAATTCCTCACCCAAACCCAACTTGTAAGTTGCGAAAACAGAACATAAATTAATGCACCATGAGGCTGCAGTTTAAGTATTCAGCTAAAATCTGTGTGCACAATTTCTGAAGTATGCTAGCTACAGTTGCAACTCTTTATTTCTCATCAGAAAACATCACAAATTATAATCTAGTGAAATAACATCACTGTAAACATGTTATGACAGACACAGTGCACAACTCTGAGCCTTAGAGAATTTGACTTTTACAAAAATCACATGCATTATGTTCATCTTATAATGGATAAGCTTGTCAGTTAACCATTAAATGTTTCACATTATTTACTAACAAGTAGTTAAAGTGTAATAGGATTACTTATTAACTTAGATTCTAGAAATGATAATTTCATTCATCTAAATTTTCAACTGCAAATTTTTGAACAACGTAAAAGCACAGTCTAACATTGTCCACATGGCTGTCATGCACCCATTATATGAAGACATTTTTTACATAAATTTTAGGTGTTCAACTGGTGAAATCTTTCCAACTTAACTTGTCAACTCTAAGTTAGGAAGTAATGGCAAACACTTGACATCCTAGCTACTTGGAAGGCTGAGACAGAAGGATTGCAAGTTGGAGTCCAGCTTGGGCAGTAGTGACTTAGGGAGATCCTTTCTCAATCAAAGGTAAGTAGAACAAAGGCTGCTGGTGGAGCACTTGAGTAGAACGTGCAAGACTCTGAGTTGAAAAGCCATACTCAAACTCTAACAGAGAGGGCAGATTATCAAAACTGGTTCTACTCTAAAATCAAAAACCAGAATTAAGGTTGTAAAATCCTGAGGTCCTGATTAGCTTGCCCAGGGTCGGAAGCTCCTCCAGTGTTTCTAATGTCTAGTGAGTGGTGAGAACTATAAATCTAGCGAGTGGTTACTTTCAAACTAAATGACTCTGAAAAGGGATAGATCTTTTTTTAATCCTTTATTAATTTTAATAAGAAAAAAAGATAAAATAACAATGGAACATTCTCAAAATGGATAGTAGAACAGTTACAATAATTAATACATTGCATATTGTCGTCTTCATAGTAGTTATTCAGAGGAAAACATGTACTCATGTTATCATATCTAAACAATATTAGTACAAACCTTTCTTCCCATTGAACTGAGAGTAGCTGTATCTCTATACTATCATATATATATATATATATGATTTTATATTAACATTTACTATCCCTTATGTTTTTTCATATGAGTGGGTTTTTGGAATCATTATTATCTGATAAATCAAGAAGTACTAGCCGGGCGTGGTGGCGCACGCCTGTAATCCCAGCACTTGGGAGGCTGAGGCAGGAGGATTGGTGTGAGTTCGAGACCAGCCTGGGCTACAAAAGTGAGCTCAAGGCCAGCCTCAACTGCATAGTGAGACTCTGTCTCAAAAAGACAAAAAAAAAAAAAAAAAAAAAAAAAAAAAAAAAAAAAAAAAAAAAAAAAAAAAAAGAAGTACTAAAATCTGTGTAATGAATGTCCACTTCCAAATGGATATAAATGTCAGTCCATAATTTTATACATGAGTTGGTATTGAAATGACATTGGATAATATTTTTTGAACATATAATTAAAATTATACTGTCCTAGATCATATTCCAGGAAAATTATGTTGTGTGCTGAATATGAAAATACATAAATCTATGAATAACCACCTTGTCAGCTTCCCCAGAAGTCTTATGGTTTTGTAATTACAACACTAGAAATGGAACCCATAGTAGCCATGTGCTAAGCAAGCTTGTCAATGAACTACGTCTCTGGGTCCAAATGATATGTTTAATAACAAAACATTTGAATAAAAAAAACTGCTCAAGAAATATCTCATTGAAAATGTAAAACTCCATTCAGAGAATACAAAGATGATCCAAAAAATTGGAGAATATTTTTGCAAAACACATACATGTTGAAGAATTAAAAATGAATATAGAAGAAAATATTAAACTCAATAATAAAGAAAGCAGCTTAAAATAAGCAAAAACCTGAAAAGCTCTCATCCTATGCAGACATCTACAGACTACAAGTAAATACATGAAAACACAATGAGCATCACACACTGCTAAGTAATTGCAGGTTGAAATAGTGAGACACCTATTAAAACTGGTAAAATGAAAAACTGTCAAATGCTGGTGAATATGTGGAGTGACAAAAGCTCCTGTTGGTTGCAGGTAAAGGTGCCAACTGGTGCAGCAAGCTCAAAAATCAGACTGGAAATTGTTTATAAATGAATTCTACTCCTCACAATGTAATCTAGAAGTTATGCTCCCTGATACAGACAAAAAATTTAAAGCCTATGTCCATATAAACTCCATAGAAATGTTTGTGATAGCTTCACTTTTATTTGCCAAAACAGATGCAGCTAAGCTGTCCTTCAGTGTTAAAAGGCGAAGCAAACTGTGGATCTTGCATACAGTGAAATATCACACAGCAGTAAAAAGAAATGTGCTCTGAAGCTCTGAAAAAAAACATAGTTAACCCAAACCTCCAAACTGTGCTGCTAAAATGACATGGCCTGAAGGAAAAGGCAAAAATTCTGATGATGGCGTACAGACTGGTGACCGCTTGGAATAGTGGAAGAATGATCAGCAGATAAAACACAGGTGATTTTCAGAGCCATAAAATAATTACATATGTCATTTTTGGCGATGCTATTCTAAAGGGTATTGTTTCTCAATTTCTCTCAGTGAGTTTGTTGTCTGTGCAGGGGAATACTGTTGATTTTAGAATGTTGATATTATGCCCTGCTATGCTACTGGATTTATGTATTAATTCCAGAAGTTTCTTGGTGGGCTTTTTGAGTATTCCACGTAGAATAGTATGCCATCTGTGAATAACGATAGTTTAACTTCTTCCTTTTCAATTCTTATTCCTTTTATTTTCTCCATCATCTAATGGCTCTGGCTAATGTTTCCAGAACTTTACTGAAGAGGAGTGATGATAGCGAACATCCCTACCTTATACCTGATTTTAGAGCAAAAGCTTTTAGTTTTTTTTCCATTTAGATTAATGTTAGATATTGATTTGTCATATGTAGCTTTTATCAGCTTGAGTCATAGGCCATCCATTCCAATTTTCTGTAGGTTTTTTTTTTTTTTTATCATGAATGAGTATTCGACTTAGTCAAAGGCTTTTCTGTGTCTTAGTGAGATGATTGTGTGCTTGTTGACTCTCTTAATGTTCTCATTCCTTATTGCTTGAAGATGAGATTTCTCTTTCAACTTTTTGATGAGGTTGGGTAAGGATATATCAGTTTTATTTAATCTTACAAAGAAATAGCTCTTTCGTTCATTAATTCTTTGTTTTGTTTTCTTGTCTTGATTGAGTAAATTTCTGCTCTAATCTTTATAATTTCCTTTCACTTTTATGCTTTGGGCTTGAGACCCTTCTCCACTGTTGGTGGGAATGTAGACTGGCACAATCACTATAGAAATCAGTGTAGAGACTCCCAAAAGAACTAGGATTAGAAGTCCCATGCAGGACCAAAGAGATAGTTCCATGGTCTAAGTGCCTAGCTGGCAAACATAAGGACGTGTTTTCGATCCCTGGTACTGCATACCATTCAGGTTCACCTCAGGACTGCAGAATGGGCCACCAATACTGGACATGATGGTGCATGCCTATAATCCCAGTGCTGGGGAGCCTGAAACAGGAGGATTACTAGGAGTACAAGTGTATAACAAGACCCTATACCTAATAAGGAAAGCAAGCAAGCAAGCAAGCAGGCAAGCAGTCAGGCAGGCAGGCAGGCAGGCAGGCAGGCAGGCAAGAAAGCAAGAAAGCAAGAAAGCAAGAAAGCAAGAAAGCAAGCAAGCAAGCAAGCAAGCAAGCAAGCAAGCAAGCAAGCAAGCAAGAAAGAAAGAAAGAAAGAAAGAAAGAAAGAAAGAAAGAAAGAAAGAAAGAAAGAAAGAAAGAAAGTTCTATTTTTCCTATTCTGGGAATTTTCCCAAAATAACTGAAAACATCATAATCCAGTGAAATATACATGCACCCATGTTTACAGCAGCATTATTTGTCTTACTAAATCTTGGGAACACCCCAAATGCCCATCACCTGAGGAATGGATAAAATGATATAGTATTTCTATCCAATGAAATATTACTCATGTATAAAGAAAGATAAATGAGGCTTTTATAGGTAAGTAGATGCAACTCTAGGATATACTCATATTGGACATAAATCAGGCTCACATATGTAAACAACATATTGTCTCCCTAGTGTAAAAACTTAAGAGAATAAATTAAATCTGAAAGGTGAAGTAGACACAGTAACATGGAGAGAAACTAAACATAAGTAAAGAACAATAGGTATGAGGGGAAAAGATAAGGGAAAAAAAGAAGAGGAAAAGATCATGCTGTACTTCTAGAACTTCTTTAAAAAGCAGGTCTTACTAGAACTTTAAATACATAGACATATAAAAAGTCACATGCATGCAATGTATTTACACTCTCAGGTGATCTTGCCATGATTCAAGAAAATATTTTGTCATTATTTTTTGATTGAGATAAAATTTGTGCATATTTTTAATGTAGGATGTGAAGTTCTGACTCATGGATTCATAGGGTAGTAGTTAATTTAGGACAGTTGGCACATTTGTTCCCTTAAACTTTCATCATTTTTTTATGATGAGTGTATAAAAATTATATTCTATCTTTCTCTTATTAATTAGTTATTTTTTTGAAAATGATAACACACTTGACTTGCAGATGTACAGCAAATTATCATTATAATTTCAAATGAAAAGTATAAGAAAAAATTAAGACTTTCTGCCCAACAGAAATATATTTACATGAAAGTAATGCACAGAATAAAAAAAATATATGTCACAAAAGATTTTGCATGAATAACATGGCAAATTTTCTTTTGTCTCTAAGTCAGTTAAATTTTATTTATTTATTTATTTATTTTTATTAACTTGTTTTACAATAGATTAGTAGGACAGATACAATCATTAATACATTGCACACTGTTGTCTTCATAGTAGTTGTTCAGAGTACAAGATTCAGACATGATATCTTGTCTAAACACTATTAATACAAAACTTTCTTCTCATGGAACAAAGTGAAAGTAATTGTATATATAGTCCAATAGTCCATAATAGTAGTGGGTTATCAGCAGAACTGGCAGTGTCAGAAGCTGTTGACTTGAGAGTTTCACAGCTCAGCATACTAATATGGTTTTACTTTTCACACCTGATGGTTAGACTTCTCTGCTTGATGGTTAAAGCCAAGGTAAAGCTAGACCTATATAAAAAAAAAAAAAAAGCTGTAACTTTTGTATCTGACAAGGTCACTCAAGTTCCCTCGGAATTTACTCTGAAACCATATATAGCATTTTGTAGATATTTAGTCAGTATCAGCCATCTGGATGAGTCATGGCTATTGCTTGACTAATTTGCTCCCTGTGAAAGCCTGAGAGAATGTTTTCTCTCTAGGTGATTCTCCTTAGGCACACTGTACATCAATTTCTCTCCTCTGTAGCCCCATAATCTCCCTGAAAAGAAAATTTGGAACATCAGTGAGTTAGATGATGTAACAGCACAAGTTCTCTGAGTCCTCACTGACCTGGAAGGACTAGGGTCAAAATAATGGTTATCCTGCTAGCCCTTCTTTTTCTCTAATATTTTGGCCTGCAGACTTAAGTTGTTAATCCTTCAGAAGAGAAGCTTAGTGATACTCCCTATAACATAGACACTTGAACTTAACATCACTATCTTTCTGAAGTTTTCTATCGTAAAGTACACAGTTGTTGTATCCAACTGTCATCTATACATTGCTGTGCCGTAGCCCTGGAAATTATTCCTTCTACCAAACAATAATACTGTACACGGAGTGGATTTGTCTCCCTTTACTTTCTCCTCATTCTCCATAGTTTTTGTTATTCACTATTTTGCTTTCAATTACTGTGAAATAAGTTTTCAAGAAAATTTTAATACTGTATCCATATTCTACTAGCAGGTGTTCTGTTTAAAAATTATTCAGCAATATGCACACAAACATTTGCAAACATTTAAGTTGAAGGTTTGCCAGGGTTTCATATAGATATTTGCTTACAAATTACGGAAATTTAAATTTATAACAAGTCACTTTCATAGTTCATTAGAGGTTAAATTCATATTGGAGTAATTCCATGTAATCTTTATGATCACCTGCACATAGGTCTTTCTCTGCTGTGGCTCAGTGTTAGATGAGACAGTGAATCAAACACTGGGAATGCTGACTGGAATTAGACAAGGATTTCATTGTTTTACATTTTAGTATCATTTAAACTTTGCCAAGCCACATTTGCGTTTTTTCAGATCTCTCCTGTGCTTGACATTTTTAATGTCATGTTTCTCACTTCATAACCTGGACATTTTTGTAGAATGCCAACTCTCAATTTGAATTTATTTGATATTGCCTATGACTCAGTTGAAGGTTGACCTTTTTATCAGGCATATTATGATGTGAATTTGTGTATATTATTAGGAATGTATGATATGCTGCAACGTATCATTGAGGATGTTTTCCTTGACTACTTGAATAGAGTGGCATTACCAAGGATTTTTCTTTCTAAAAATACTATTTTTCTCTTTGCAATTAATAAATGTCTCGAGTGAGCAATTTATGTCATAAATACCATATTTTCCCCCAAACCTTCATCTACCTTCAGCACATATCAACACACCTTGTATACTGCAACTGCTACTATGGCATGTAATGATGAATTTCTCTTTCGCTTTTGGTACTACACTTAGGAATTTGAATTTTCCTATAGGAGAATAGTATAGTGGCTTATTCATTTATTTAATGATTTATATAATGCATATTTATTTTATTGTGGATATTATCATATAATCCCATCATTATTATTTTTTATTGTTCTACTATTCCAACTTTTCAATTATGATCTCATTTGGATTTGGTTCTTTGCCTTTTGATATTTTTTCATCTTTTATTGAGTTCTTATTTAATTATTTATCTATTTATTTTCATTTGTGTATTTGGTATAGGGTCTCATTCTGTAGTTTGGACTCCTGGTGGTCCTCCTATTTCCAGTCTGTCCAGCTCTGGGATTACAGAAGTGTACCACAATACCCAGACTTTGTCACAGGTTTAGTGCACCCTGAAGGTGTAGCCAGCATGGCATGGAGGACCGGGAACTGAACCCTGAGCCTGTGCTTGGCTAAGCAGGTGCTTTTTCAGCTGAGCTAACTTGCCTGCTCTTTTTTGCTTTGTGGCATCATAAGGTGCTCTGAGATCGTGTTTATTTTCTTAGTCCAGCTCTGAAATCAAACATTCATTCAAGAAACTTTGATAGACTGTATTGCAGATTGAGTTTGAAAAATTAAGACTATGGAGGAATCAACTATGTTTAGGCACCTGAAGGCAACAGTGATATAAAAAATGCAAACATGTAACATATACATGCATGTTTCATACACCCAGATACCTGGGTAGAGCTATCATCTAGCTGTGCATGTGTTTTTAAAACCATATTTTATACTGTCACTTCTGAATTCATCTTATTCCATGGAATGAATTCTAGTCTTCACCCTTATTATAACTTCTCCCTCTTAGAGAGAACTTGGTTACCTAAATATACCTTGGTTACCTAAATATAACTTAATATTTGTTTGACTGTAGTATATAAATAGAGCAGCATTTGAATAGTAACCAATACCCAATGTAAAACCCTAATATTCTTCAAAGAGAGGAAAATATTTAAATAGAGAAGAAAATAACAGACAAAATAATAATAATAATGAAAGGAAATTAGGATCTGCCCAGCATCCATTTCAGGATTTACCCTGAAACCATATACAGTGGCTTGAAGATCTTTTGTCAATGTCAGTCATCTGGAGGAGTCACAGTCATTGCTTGACCAGTTTGTTCTCTGTAAAAGCCTGAGAGAATGTTTTCTCTCTAGATGACTCTCCTTAGGCACACGACACATTGCTGATCCCTTTCCTCTGTGGCTCTGTGATCTCCTTGTACAGAAAATTTGGGACACCACTGAGTTATAGGATGTTACAATACAGGTTCTCTTATGCCCTGAGTGCTCACTGACCTTGAAGGGCCCAGGCCAAAATATTGGCTATCCTCATAGCCTTTCTTTTTCTCTAATATTTCTCCTGAAAACTTAAGTTGTTAACCCTTCAGAAAAGAATCTTAATGATATTATTGTCCCCTTATCTTCTGAAGAGTACTGATACAGTGCTCAATTAGATTTAAATTTTGAGAAACCAAATGTTTTTTAACCTGTGGAGTGGTAATAATAGGCATACAAAGATTAGGAAAGTTCACACTCAAGACATTTTTTCCTAATGAAGTTAGTCGGCCATGTATTTTAATTTTTGTGGGGGGGAGACAGGGGATTAAACTCAGACCCTTGCACTTCCAAGGCAAGCACTTATTCCACTGTTCTGTTTCCCAGGCCCCCTATGTATCTTAATTTTTAAAAGTAGAAAAATAAAGAAGAAAAACGAATTCAAGAAACAATAGAATTTATGCTATCCTATGTGAATAATAAATTCCAGTTCATGATATTTAGTGATAGAACTAAGGGAAACCATGCAAAATGAATGAAATTAAACTTCTCCCACAAGAAATAAAATCCTATAATAAATAAATACAGTTAAGTGATCTAAGAGAAAGCTGGAATATATTAGACATGTTGACATCAATTATGTTTTCTAACTAAGAAATGAAATGAATATTTCAGTGTTTTAAACTTTAGGCAAATTTGTAGCATAACTATACAATGATATGAATTGCCTTATCTTTAGAAACTGATAGATCATACCATAAAAATAAATCTGCCACTAGGATCATTTGGTATTAAGTGGCACAAGAGTCATTATACACGTATATAGACTATAAAACAAGGAAAAGATGATAAAGTGTGATTATATATATAATATATGTATATATATATATGTATTTTATGTATATGTATGTATGCCTTGAAATATTACTCAGCTACAAAGAAAAGCAAAATGATTTTCTGGAAAATGGATGTAATTTAAAGCCATACTGAGTGAAATCAACCAGATTCAGAAAATTAAATATTTCATGCGTTTTCTTATACATGAAACCTAAAACTATGCATAAAATAAATAAATAAATAAATAAATAAATAAATAAATAAATAAATAAAACAAAGGAAAGAGACCAGCAAATAGGGAGATAGACTTCAGCAACTGTAGAAGAGGGGAAATTGGAGACAGTGGAGAGGGAGAGAAATATCAAAGTTAATTATACTGTGTTAACTGTTTGTCCAAACTTTGCAAAATAAACCCACATCACATGCATTAATAAAAAATTTTTTTAAAAACTATCAAAAGGAAACAGATTCTGACCACCCTACTCTCCTATGTACTAATATCTCGTGGCTATAAGTAAAGCTCGGTTTTAGTTATAAAATTTTGAAATCTTCTTGAGGATTAAAAAAGAAATTTTAACTATGATCGAAGAACAAGATATATGAATTATGTAACTAGAAAATGTTGTAAAAGAGCTCAGATGAGTCAAGAGGCTGAAGAAAGGAAAGAAGTGTTGGAGAAACATGGGGATTAGGAAGCTAAATGTAACTGGAAAAAGCTGGAAATTTCAGGAATCAGAGAAGTATGGCACAATCCTTAAAGCTACAGGAGTGAGAAACTTTTGAAGTTAACTGATAAATACATTTTTATACTTATATTTTTATAAAGGACAGATGTGAGAACAGTGGCAAGAGAGTGTGAAACAAATGCTTTCATTTTCATGAGTAGTAACTAGTGTCTAAATATTCAATAAATAGTCTTTTTTTTATTTATTCATTTATTTTGCAGAACCAGGGATTGAACTCAGGACTTTGCATTTGCCAGTCACTTGTGCCCTGAGCTCAATAAATAGTCTTATATGACTAGTGAGCACCTTTAGAGAAGCAGTCAGCAAAAGGATAAAAATAAAAATGATTTTCCCTGGAAAAGGGGGCTACAAAGCTCAAAGAATCAGCTGGAGTTACCAGCTTTACTGTAAGCTTTGCTGTCTCTTTTATTACCATATGCATGTATAACTTTGTTTTCTTTTAGCCTATTTTTACCACCAACGAAGTCCTAGTCTCAGCTACCTCTATCTAACCATCCCACCTACATCAGCCAGATTTCTCTCTAGTAGTAAGTTTGGGTCATGCTGGATAGAACCAGCAATATCTTAGGGCTACACAGTCACAGTGGACACCATACCCTTGAAGCCAGAGAAGTAAATTTAGAGAACATTGCTAAAAGACAAACAACTATGAATACTATAGATTATGCACAGAGCAAGAGACCAGAAACCCAAGAGCAAATATATATAAATAGCTCTATGCTAGAAAAACACTGGTAAGTCCTACCAACCTACATTGAAATATTTATTAAGTTTTTATTCTTCCATGGGTAATTGTACAACATGAAAACAGAAAAACATTGCTCTTGTAAGTTTTCACACAAATATACACACTAAATTTAATAAAATTCAGAAATACTAGCAGACACATTTTATTTTCTGTGTACCTTCTCTCCTGGTATTAAAGAAAAAGAACTATCATTCTCACTGCGACAACAGCAGCCTTGTTGATTAAGCCTGCTACAGTTGACATAAATGTGAATTATTTTTCCAGGCTGGGCAGTGACTTGGCGGTGTTATTATAATGATGGTAGTCATAAAGCTATTTTATGCTGTTTCTTTCATATGAAAATTAACATGCTTTTCACAGAGTCATCTCGTAATTAATGCCATATGTCTTCTTTATTGAAAAGACAGTTTGGGGTGATGTACCAGGAGAACATTATTTCAAGCTTGTTCTAAATTACATTACTACTTACTAAAAACATCATTTCCTGCAAACACCATCGAAGCATTACCATTTCTCTCTGTAATCAGATTTTACTTCTACACAAAATATTTAGTCAGTTTTTTTTTTTTTTTTTTTTTTTTTTTTTTTTTTTTTTTTTTTTTTTTTTTTTTTTTTTTTTTTTTTTTTTTTTTTTTTTTTTTTTTTTTTTTTTTTTTTTTTTTTTTTTTTTTTTTTTTTTTTTTTTTTTTTTTTTTTTTTTTTTTTTTTTTTTAACATGGAAAGCATCTATCAGTACAAATAAATGTATGTCCTCATCTCCCCTTCCTTTTTGGTCCTTTTTCACTTTTTAAATACATGAATTTTCTTCACTAACTTCAAAACCTTCATTAATATTTTGGGCAATATTCTTATTGTGTTTATTTCTAAAATAATAATGCTTAAGACATTTTCAGAATATTTTGCTAAAACATCTTGATTACTTTTATTATGTGCATTATTATCTCTTATATATCCCTGACTTGGAGAGGAATCCATAGAAATAAAATGCACTCCTTTTACCGGCTTTTGTGTGTGTTTCAGCCAAATGGGCTCTGATTTCTTGATGGCTTTACTTTGAAATAATTTTACACTCATAAAATTTGCAAAATGGCACAGTTCCTCTGTACTCGTCACTCACCATCACCATTGGTGAAGTCTTAAAATAATTATAGCCAAGATATTAGTTGGCACAAAAGAATTAACTAGACGACAGCCTTTACTTAGTTTTTACAAACTTTTCAAATTGTATTTTCAAATGAACAATTAATGAATTTGAATATTTCAATGTTAACATTTGAAATTAGTATATAAAGCTTTTCTACTGCCCAGAAGTTATTCAAGTGTCTCTTAGAACTAATCTTCCTACGACAACCATTGAAAATTAATGATTATTTATTTATTGCCTGTGTGTGTGTGTGTGTGTGTGTGTGTGTGTGTGTGTGTGTTGGTCTAAAGGGTCTTTATTTCTTCCTCCTGAAAGGAGACAGGTTGGGTGGCTCCCTCTCTGCTGACACCCATGATAGTCACGACGGCTGCTCATGGCATGGCCACCTTAGCCCTTGCCCTTCAGCCAAGATGAGAAGGTGGTACCCAAAATCAGTTCTGGGCCCTGGAGAAGCACAACAGCACTCTTGGGTCAGGGAGCCTTGGCCTGGGCCCCAGCCTTGCTGAGTGAAGGCCCATGGATGAAGGTCCAATCAGGCTGTAGGAGCATGCTGAGGGTGAGGCCAGCCCAGCAGGACACACAAGGACACATGGGTCTTCAGAGAAAGGAGGCACTGTACAGAGTCTCCTGGTCACGCTGCTGCCAGCCAGTGTCTCGAGGGTCCCCCAGGAGTGACGCTCATTTCAGAGGCCAGCTGACCATGACCTCCCCCAGGCCTCCAACTCTTCCCGCTTGCAGTCCTCAAAGTCACTGTGGATCTGGTTAGTCCATGATGAGCTTGCTGATGAACATCACAGTTCCCTTGTACTCATGGACGGCCTCCCGAGTGAGTCGATGGACTCGATGTCCAAGGTGTTGGTGGGCTCATCCAGGACGAGGACCTCAGGCTCCTCCTCCTTAGGCCAGTTCTGCCAACACAACTCGGGCTTTCTGCCCGCCATGGAGTTTGCAGATCTGTGTGTGTGGCGCCCGAGGCCAAAGCAGCCCGGACACTTGTGCGCATATTGGTAGGACAGGTTGAAGCCCGGCTCGGGCTCTCGGTGGCTGTCTCCTCCATGCACAATGCTCCACGTACTGCTGGTTGAAGAAGGCAATTTTCAGCCAGAGGTTCCTTCTCATTTCCCCGCGAGTCGGCGCCAGCTTGCCGGTCAGCAGTAGCAGCAGTGCGCCCTTCCCCAAGCTGTTGGGACCCACGATGCAGACCCTCGAGTCCATGTGGATGCCGAGGTCCAGGTTCTTGAAGAGTACAGGCCCATCACTGTGGGAGGCTGAGCGGAGTGGGGGTCAGAAGGTGAGGCACACGGTGTGCTCCCCTGGGCTGCCTCCCCAGGCACCTCAGGTGTCTCCTCAGCTTGGTTCTTCCACCAACATAAATTTCTATATGTAGACGATCTTATAAACTTCATGAATTTATCCTATGGACTATTAGTACACAATAAAAAGAATTAAGTTACTTAAGCAATAGCAGAGGTAACTATAAAACTGGTATATTGTTGAAAGTTAGTTACATGTGTTACTATTAATACCAAATTTTTATGAACAAAGCTGCTATGAACATTTGTGTACAAGCTTTTCTAATGAACAAATGTACTCACACTGTTTGGGTAAATAATTAAAAACTAAAATTGTTGTGTAATATGGGTTATATGCTTATATCTTTAAAAAATTGCAAGATAGTTTTCAAAAACAGAGCTATCATTTTATTCTTGTCCTCAGTATCTAAGTGCTTAAATTGCCTTTGTTCCCAACATTTATCATCTTTAATTTTAACAATTTTAGGGAGTCAAACTTATAGGTACTAATAATTTTACCGTATGTATGTATGTATGTACTGCCTTTTGGAGATAGGATGTAGCTATTCAGTTCAGGCAGGCCTTAACTCATTTTGTAGACAGGCTCCTATCAAAGTCTCAGTAATAGTCCTGCTGGGATTACAGATGTGCGCCACCACTCCCAGCCCTTACTAATAATTTTAATCCAACATACTCTAATAACTAATGATGCTGAGTGCCTTTCCATGCTTACTTGCCATTCATGTACTTCCTTGGTGAGCTGTGTCCACCAATGAATGCATTTTATTCACTTTTTATTGCATTAATTGACTTCCGGTGGCTCATTTTAGGGAGATTTAATTGTATGATAAAAATCTTTCCGAGATGTAAATATTGTGATGATTTTTTTCCAGTGTGTGCATTTCTGTTTGTCTTAGTTCATTCAGTGGCTATAAAATAATACTCTAAACTAGGAAGTTTATGAAAAGCAAGAACTTATCTCTCACATTCCTGGAGATTTGGAAATCCAGTGTAAAGGCCCTGTCAGATTCGGTTTGATGAAAGCCTGCTTTTTTTGTGCTTTTTATGTTTTATTCATTTTAATGAGAAAAAAGATAAAACAGCAATAAAACAGTTTCAAAACAAGTCAGTAGGATAGTAACAATAACACTTTGCATATTGTCTTCACAGTAGTTATTCAGAGAATGAGATGCAGATATAATATCTTGTCTAAACAATATTAGTACAAACCTTTCTTCTCATTGAACTAAGAGAAAGCAACTGTATGTCTATCGTATCACATACATATACATATATTTTTCCACAATAAAAGGGTCTTTTACTTATATTACCCTTTTGGGTTTTGTTTTGTCAGAGACTGATGTTCTATTACTGTTACAGAAATCACATTGGACTTTATGGGGTTATTTTGCTGAATTCAGGTACCTACTCTCTTTGGACTGACATCAAGTATGAACAGGTCTTTAAAAGACTTCCTCAAAGACAGCTTCTCTGAAAGCCTTCTTTAAAGCCTCCCAATTCAAACCAAGGAGCAAGCTGGGTCTCTGGAATATCTTTTGCTTGGAAAATGATCCCAGTCAATCCACCTTTGTGATCTAATCATCTGGCAAAGGCTGTCAATACCATCAGAAGGAAAGTTAGCAATGGGGTTTGAGTTACTCAGCAAATACTTACTTCATAACACTTTCCATTTTCATAACCATCATCTGAGATAAGCAAAGAAATTCATTTTTTGAATTTATCAATGGTGATATTTTATTATAACATTTTCTGAGTCACGAAGAAATTGTTATCCAACTCCATTCATCAACAACTTCTTCTTTTCACCAAGGACCAAATTCAGGACCTTGCATTTGCCAAGCAAGTGCTTATGCTGCTGAGCATAATCCCCAGCCCCAACTTTCATAATCATCTTTCATATTTATGTGAATGGCTCATAAAAAGTTAAGGTTATTAGATAAGAGTTTGCGTTCACTTATTTCTATATGTTTATATATTTGTTCTTTATTGCAGAAAGATGAAATTGGTAAAGATACTATTTTTCTTATAGAATTATTCTTATACTATTTCAACAAAAAATTGTCTCCACATTTGGGCATTTTTTAGCTCATTACTGTTTTGCATTAAGCTACATGGTTATTCCTTGATCAATATTACTTTGTCTTGATTATTGTAGCTTTATAAAAGTTTTGAAGTCATGGTATTAAGTCTTCCATCTTTGTTTTTACTCTTCAAAATTATTTTAGATTGGTATCTTGACATCATTTTAGAATCAACTTCTCAAATTGTATCAAAATGTTATTTTGATATCATTAAAACTATGAATGACTTAGGAGAAGTTAGTACTTAATAAAGTTGGACTGTTTAATATGTATATTAAGAATAGCAGATAATTTATGTGATTCTTTCCATTTTTCTCAACAAATTTTGTCGATTTCAGTTTGGAGAGGTAGCAAATATTTTATTAAAAATCACATAGACATTTTTCTAAGTATTGAGTGCTTTTTGTGTCATTAGCTTTTTTGTTTGTTTGTTTTTTCTTTTGTCTTTTTTGAGACAGGGTCTCGTGATGCAGTTAAGGCTGGCCTTGAGCTCACTTTTGTACCCCAGGCTGGTCTCAAACTTGCACCGATCCTCCTGCCTCAGCCTCCCAAGTGCTGGGATTACAGGCATGTGCCACCACGCCCGGATGTGTCATTAGTTTTAAATTAACTTCTACAATATTTTTATACCATTTACTCAGGAATAAGCTTACAGGGGCATTAATATAAAGATAGAGCAAGTATACATTATATATTTTATATTTTACTCTGTTCTATAATCTCTCATCTCAAACTGTACAGTTCAACTGCCTTAAAGGCTAAGACACATTATTATTATTATTATTATTATTATTATTATTATTTTGTCTTTTTGAGACAGGGTCTCGCTATGCAGCTCAGGCTGGCCTTGAGCTCATTTTTGTAGCTCAGGCTAGTCTCGAACTCACACTGATCCTCCTGCCTCAGCTTCCCAAGTGCTGGAATTACAGGCATGCACCACCACGCCCAGCTTAAGACATATTATTTTTAAGTAGGCTATTATAGTTCTACAAAATTGCTTCAAATGATAAAAGAAGTTTCTTTGTGAAAGTGAAAAAATAACCTTAAATCTTTTATCTACTTTGTATGACCTAGACATCCTGAAACAGGAGCCTAATTATACTTTAAGCACAAACACTTTAATACTCATTTAAGTTTCTCAGTTTTCTAATTGATCTTTTTTCTAAACTGAATGTTTCTGGTTGCTCTATTAATTCATGATGTGATGTGATCCCAGGTCTCAGTGTACCAGACGGACCTTCTGCATGTAACCTCTAGCATGTGAATGTCTCCCTTTAAAGGTGATGTGTACTAAACATCATGTTGTGATACAAGTTTTATTAATAAGTATAATAATAAAATTATCAGGTTGGCATGATAGCTTAGTGGACTAAAGTGACTGCTTAGGCAGAGCAGCACCCAGGGTTTGATCCTCGGCATGCCATTCTGTTCCTGCCCCTGGGGCACATTGAGATGAGTGATTGAGACTGGGTGTGGTTGTGTGCGTTGTAATCCCAGAACCTGGGAGACTGAAAACAGGAGAATCACTGAGTTTGACCTGTGTAGTGAGACCCTGAACACCCTGTAGAACTTGTCCTAAACACAGAAAAATAATAACAATAATAACAAAATATCTCAATTATCTCCCCAAATTTAACATTCTATATGCTAATGATTTGATCCTAAATAGCTCATAAATTGGATGTTGAACAGTTAGATAAATCAGTTCTATATATGTTTAAACTTCCCCTAAATATTTAATCAGTATTAATTCTTGTTTTCTTCTCAGTTTTCAGACTTTTTGTATTGCCCTGAGTTAGCATGCCAAAATAGTTATCACTGCAACTAAAAACTGTTTGCTCTTACATTTTGAGATTTAATGCTACCCATACAGATATACATTTCTGTATTTAGATCAAGTGTATTTCATGTTAGATATATGTAAAATATGTTTACGGATATAATTGCATCCAGGTTTAATTAGTCCAGAGAAAAGATCAACAGTTAGCATGAATGAACATAAATGCTTTACCTTTTATGTAATGCAGGTAAAATAAGAAATTTATTTAATCAGAGATAAATAGATCTGTGTTATTAATTAACCCTTCAGCCCACGGATAAGTTCAAAAATACTCGCATATTTTTTAAAAGTAAAGCTTAGGAGTGAGGACACCCTGGGCCTACAAGAAACTCATTCCACCCAGAAACCAGGCCAGTCATGTGAAAGAGACCACCCTGGGCCCGCTGGAAACTCACTTGCCCCAGCAACGTGAGTTGGACTTCATCCATTGGACAGGCCCAGTGTGGAAAACTGCAGCAGAACTCCCTGCAGAGAGACGAGAGACAAGGCCCACACAGCTGATCTAGGAGCAGAATATCTTGACAGCGTAGCACAGCAGGTTCACCTCCAAGGGCTGGGGCAGGCAAAAATGGAGGTCAGCAGCCAGACCCAAGTCACACTCACCTGGACGAGTTTCAATTTGGTAGATCTAGATCTGTTGCTAAGGTAAGGCAAAGAACAACTAAACAACTAAAGAATTTCATGATGATAAAGCCAATCTTACACAGTTTATTAAAAGCTATTCTAGTAAGAGTTCAAAATGACCACAACTCCATGAAGGAGATTAGAAAGAACCCACCATATAGGAAAAACAATTAAACATAGGAGATAAAGAGGTATACAAAAGCAGTCTTTCAACTATACTTTTGTATATAGCAGCAGATTCTACAAATGGTCTTCTCCTGCACCCTATGCGTCATGATTCTCTCTAGTTCTACAGGATCAGTATGAAGGGAATAGCTGTAGCTCAGTCCCACAAGTGATACCTGGCCACCAGTAAGCATCATGGACACTGTCCATGTACATGACATACTAGAACTTTGTGCAATACCTTGTACCCAAACTTTTAGAAGTTCTGGTCACATATTTACCATTACAGTATTATGTTATGTTTTATTCTTAGTAATTCTTTATTGCTATGGAAACTTTTTCTTAGTTGACATCTTTGTATATATTAATCTATTCAAATGTTATGTGAGTACTCTGAATTTATTACAGATTTGTGCATATGATACACAACATTATGCCCTCTAAGTCGGACTCATGATTTGATTTGAATTTTGGAATATTGTTTTGAAATATTTAATTTAATTTAATTAATATTTAATTAATGTCTGAGTATTATTTAATTGTACTTTTTGTTTTATGATACAAACTGTATTTTGACTTACAGTCTACTTATAAGACATGGTATGGTATTTTCTCGTAGTATTAGAAACTCTAAAAAGAAAAAATATATATATGCATATATATATATATATATATGTGTGTGTGTATATATATGTGTGTATATATATATGTGTATATATATACATATATATATATACACAAGAGAGTTAGGATAGATATACAGCTGCTTTGTCTTAGTTCATTGAGAATAAAAGTTTGCACTAATATTGTTTAGGCAGGATATCAGATCTGCATCTTGTCCTCTGAATAATTACTATGAAGACAACAATATGCATGGTATTAATTATTGTAACCATACTATTAACTTGTTTTGAAATTGTTTTATTGCTAATTTAACTTTTTTCTCATTGAAATGAACAAACATTTATATATATAAGTATATATAAATAAAATTTATATATACATATATATAAAGCTTATATATATATGTATATATATAAAAGACATGCAAATTAAAACAACACTTAGATTCCATCTCACCCCAGAAAGAATGGTAAAAAAGTAAATAAATAAAGCTTAAAAGTTGAGGAATAATAAGAAAAAATAACAAATATTTTAAAGTTGGTAGTGTTGCCTGAAATTCAGGGTGTAAATTATTTTAGTAATTTCCAATTTGCAAAAAAGATAATTAAAATCAGCTATGAATTTGCCAAAGAATTTTTCATCATAGCTCTGCTTATAAAATAATTTCGTGAACATAGGTTGTTACAGTTGGTGTTTCAGCTAATCAGGTAATTATCCCCAAGGAAAACCTCAAATTCACAAAAATGTTCCCTGGTCCTGCGTGTGAATGTGACCTTGAGGAAAGAATGCTTCATTAAACATGCTCTTTTCCAAGACTATTTATAATACACTTTCGCATGTACTTAGACTATACAGAGTACCAAATTGAAAACAGCCCTTTAAAGTTATACCAAAAGGTTTTGTTATCATCAAATTCTATACTAAGAAATGCTGGTGAAGCTGTGGAGGAAAAGAACACTTGTACATTGTTGGTGGGGATGTAAATCAGTACAACCACTATAGAAAGTAGTATGGAGACTATTCAAAAACCTGAAAGTAAAAATCCTATTTGGCTCAGTTTTTTCCTTATTAGATATCTTCCTAAAAATAGCTATTAAAGACATCATATTACCATGATACATGTGTACTTCTATAACAGCACAATGCATAACACCTAAGTCTTGGGATTGACCTCTATGTCCATCAATAAGTGAATGGATACAGTAAATGTATCTGTACATGATGGAGTACTACCCTGCCACAACATAAGACAAATTTCAGACATATGTAGACATTGAATGCACTTTGAGGTCATAACGTTAACAGAACTGAATCACATACACAAACTTAAATACCATATGTTTTCTTCATATTAGAACCTCGATTTATAAATATAGAGGGGGGAAAAAACAAGAAAACATTAGCAGTGGTTAACGCCACAAAACAATGAGTCCTGTGACTGTGAAAAATGTACTTAGCAGTGTAGACTAGCAGTTTCCTGGTCTAAATCTGAACTCTTCTGATAATCACAGTTGGGTAGCAAGTGCAATAGGCAAAGGATGTTATATACCTCCTCATTTAAGGAACAGAAACGCATCCAAAGGACTTTAAGATAAACAAAGTTTAGGATGGAGTTGTAGGAAAGACAAGGATGCATGTAGTCGTTTTGGCTCTTGTGATTCAAGACCAGTTACTTCAGTGATCATAGAAGTAGGTCAAGGGGAAGACTTTTGATGATCTTCAGTGGAGTGATGATGATAACGTGTCAGTTGTGACAGAACTGGCTTTGGCAAGTTTGAAAATATTGGACATAGTCACTGGTGTGACAAAATAGATAAAGATGAATGATCAAAATTATTTCCAACAAGTTAAATCTTTTTTTTTTTTTTTTTTTTTTTTTTTTTTTTTTTTTTTTTTTTTTTTTTTTTAGTGACAGAATGTGGCTTTTATTTGGCAGATTAATATATCACTTATAATATGATACATTTTCTTGATGGGGACATTTTCTTGACAGATAAATAGGAACTCTTCTAGAAAAATCTTTGGATTAACTTTGAGAAACACAATGTCTGGGAATATAGCTCTGCAGCACCACACCAGCTTGACAAACACCGAATTATGAAGAGGAAAGACAGGGACATAGAGATAGATAGAGAGACAGAGAGAGAGAGAGAGAGAGAGAGAGAGAGAGAGAGAGAAATGGAAGGATACACTGGTAGAAACCACGGAACAACACTGCCCTCCACGTATTGAAAATTTTAGCAGTGTTGAGACAGGAGAAATCATTATAGGGATATTGGACTTACTCATAGTACTTTTCCTACTGCAGTAAAAAAAAACATGCAATGCCTATTTTCAAAAAAAAAAAAATAGATTTTGTTCGTTGTGCTAAAACAGAGACTGAGAAAAAAAATCAGTATTTCTTCTTCTAACCTTGAGTCAGATATATGCAGATGATCCTGGAGGAACATTAAAGGATGCAAAGAAAAATGGAAGCTCTGGCACCCCAAACAATACCCAGTTTCTTTGGTTTTGTCACCAACAAGATAATTGCCAGTGCAACTGCAGTAAGGACCCAGAAACTTTCAATACCAGTCTAGAGTTCATCCTTGTACAGTCTATGTTTTTGCTGATTTGTTCAGCAAATTCTACACCTGGAATGTGGATACCAAGAACTAGCCACCTCTTTAGGGATCTCATGTATGGTATGATGGAAATAGGAATGAGTGCAGCAGCCTTCTTAATGTTGGCTAAAGCTGATCAGGTGCTATATCTAAGTTTAAACCTCAGATGTGGCATGTGTTTAATAATTCTACTTTTCCTAAGAGATACAGATGACTTCCCCTTATTTTTTGGATGCATATATCTTTATGGCTATAGATAAACTAGACTGTACTTACAGGAGGGGTTTATTGTTTGTATTTGGTGCTGAGGACTAAACTCTGGCCTTCCAGCTTGCTAGTCAAATATTCTGCCGATGAACCAAATCTTCAGACCCTAGGCTGTACTTCTAAGAAGACAACACAGAAAGTAGTTTGGGTAAAAGAGTTAAACAGTCATTTCTGCCAGTCTCTCATGTGCAGTAAGAAAGAATTCTCTGACTTCTGTGTTTGTGGAAACCCAAGAGGATACCACCAAAGGTGTTCTTATATATACCAGTATTCATGGAGGTTGACCTCAGAGTTTGAGAGGAGCCTCTTTTCCAGTTCCACTCAGGGAAAAGCCCAATTCCAGTGGCCACAGCTGTGGTAGCAAGAGGTCCAGGCAGTACTAATGTGAAACACGATACCAGCTTTTGTTTGACAAGAGAAATAGATGAACATATGCATCACACTGGCTGTTGAATGTGGAAGCAAACTTGGCCTGGCATCTCATGCTTTAATGAAAGCCTCGAAAACACCACAAAGTAGGAGCAGCCATTTGGTTTGAAAACATGGCTCATAGACACCATACAGAAAGAGCAGATTCAGTGGCAAATTTTATTCCAGAAACTGTTGACAAAGTAGCGCTTCCAGTAGTTCTTGCTTTAGTATGAATCATTCAAGTGGCAGCCATGGTGGTTGAAGTCATCACAACCAACAGAGGATTTGGTGGTAGTGGCTATAGAAGTTTCTACAATGGTGATGGATACAATGGAAATTATAACTCACAGGTGTTAGACTGGTGGAATAACTGAATCTCCTTTGCTACAGTCATCCTTCTTTCATATAAGCTAAAACAAGGAACCACATGTTACTGAGCCAGACTATACTGTGTAGCTTCAAGAGTTTGCAGTACATTACCAGCTGTGATTCTCCTGACAATTCCAAGAGAACTCAGAGTCACAAGAAGAAATGAACAAATCAACTTAGGTGTTGCATTATGGATTAACTCACCTCCTACTTAGTTTCACTCCAAACTGCATTTGTCATTTAGTTACTGATCGTCATTTGTTCGTTAATGTTGTATGGCTTTATCTTTAGAAAACTTATCATTCTGATGTCTTGCTGACCCACTAATGCTCAAGATGTCAACTATTTGAACAAATAAAATTCACCAAACTTGGGATATAATTAAATGCTGACACATAAGTGTGATTCAATTTAATGAGGATAATCAATTCATCAGTACCTATAAGAAAGAATTAATGTAGTAGCCTGAGTTGGGACTTTTAGGTACTTGCAGATGCTAGCAGGAAGGTGAATGTCTTCAAAGGCAATTGCTTGCTAATGTGGCAAACTGTACTAAGCTCTGACTGGCTCACTCTCTCCTGGATATAGGCATTTAGAAACTTAAACTGTAAGAAGCCCTTTTAGTCATGATGAGGTGTGACATTAGAACACACCCAGAATTTTTCAAAGCACTCCTTAAAAGTTAATGCAGTGTAGGGGGTAAAAAAAGTATGTGTGTATACACAGACTAGCTAGGATGATGGTACTGTTAGTTTATACTGGTTCATTAAATGAAACAGTTAATGTTTAAATGTTTCACTCTGATCAATTTTACATGCTTGAGTATGATAATATGAGCAACTACTCCAAGGACAGCAATGTACAATATAGCAATCATTGTTGAATTCTTATAGTCTTGATTTTTGAAACTCTGTATCGTTTATAATGTTTTTGTTCTCCTTTAAATAAAAAAGAAGGCATAGTGGTTAAGGTGAGTGAAAATAAACTTAATGCAAGTAAATTGAGCAATGCTCTGTTTAATGTTACACTTTTTATAATTTAAGTTAGTCATCCATGGGCATAGATGTTACAGAAAAGTGTAAAGACTTGATAAAGTGTTTAGGAGAATGTAATTCAACTTTTAATGCCTGCTATGAATGAAACTGAAATATTAGAGTGGACACCCATAGGCATGATCAGTCCTTGTTACGGGCCTTCTTGTGTGTCTGGCTTCATGGGCAGCACCCTCATTGTCTTTTGGTCTAGAGAGTATGAACCAGACAACAATACACAGAACAACAACCATTGTTAATTTGTTAATTTCCTTTCATCTTGTTTCAAAATTCATTTTTATTTATTATTTGTTTTACTCTTTCATTCTCATTTTACAAAAAAAAGAGAATATGAACAGAAGGAATTAGGCAGCAGGCCTTATTTTATGCAGGTTCACGTTGCACTGTTACAGGTGCCCTGGATGCTAAAGAGTGACATTTATGGTCTTTGTAAATCTTAAGAAAAATAGAGTTCTCTTAACAGTGCAGTTTTAGTGGAGTTTAGTTGCATAGATTTGCACTGCTTTCATAGTCTCTTTATGCAAAATTGGTTAAAGGTGATCGTTTACTACTAAAAAGAAAGCACTTCCTTCACTTGGAATGCTGTCGCCAGAATGGTCTTTGAAATGATCTTAAGAAATGAAATTTTAGTCTAGATTAAATTGGCAAAATTACTTAAAGTGAAGTGAATTTTCCAAGTATTGTGCCTTCTAAAACTTTATTAACATGAAAGTATTGAGGTCATTTGTTAATAGTACTATTTCTATTAGTGTAAGTTTAGGCTCTTGCACACCTAACCATAAATTTTTACAAAGTACTTGTTTCATTGTGTATATATCTTATATGCAAGTTCTTAGACTTTTAATATCATTTTGTCCTTTAGAGATTGTTGAACACAGCATTTGTGTTTTATTTTAATTTTTTTTTTTTTTTTTTTTGGATCCTCAATCCAAACCTTTATTATGTACAAGATGATGATAGAAGTCAAACAGAAAAAGCAACTTCCCCAAATTCTTAACATTAATTAGTGGCTGAGAACATTACACTGAAAACTTGATAATTCATGGAGTTACATTATTTAGAGTAACATGTCCAAAGGAGGATGACCATAGCATAATTTAGGCAAAAGAGGTGTCTTATCATTTAAAAATTTAACAAATTTGTTTCAATTTGTGACACATCCTAGTGATAAACAATAAAAATATTCATAGAAATTCAATGAAGAGGTATATTAATCAATTTGTTGCTAAAAGTTATGGTGCCTAGTAACACTGGGTACTTCACAGGAGAAAATCCATTTAGGAAATGCTCAGTTTCTGGCTGTTCTGGTTAATGTTGTGTAAAACAGCAACTTGTTATCATTTTTAAAATTATATATTATTCTTTTTCTTTTAGTTTTTTCTTTTTTTATTCATTTTAATGAGAAGAAGTAGTGATGAGATGGTTTCTTAACAAGTTAGTAAGACAGTTATAATAATTAGTACATTGCATACTGTTGTCTTCATAGTATTTGTTCAGAGTACAAGATGCAGACTTGATATGTTGTCTAAACACTATTAGTACAAATCTTTCTTCACACTGAACTAAGAGAAAGTAGATGCATATATAGTCCAATAGTCCATAATAGTAATGAGTTATCAGCTCAACTGGCAGTGTCAGATGCTGTCGACTTGAGTCTTTTACAGCTCAACATATTAATATGGCTTTACTTTTTATATCTCATGGTTAGACTTTTCTGCCATGGTTAAGGTCAAGTTAAAGCAAGACCCATATACAAAAAATGTAACTTTTGTATCTGACAAGGTCAGTCAAAATCCCTCAAGATTTACCCTAAAACGATGCACAGCATTTTGTAGGTATTTTGTCAGTGTCGGCCATCTGGATCAGTCACAGTTATTGCTTGACCAGTTTGCTCTCTGTGAAAGCATGAAAGAATGTTTTCTCTCTAGGTGACTCTCTTTAGGCACACTATACATCATCAATCACTTTCCTCTGTAGCCCATAATCTCCTTGTACAGAAAATTTAAGACACCACTGAGTTATGGAATGTTACAGTACAGGTTCTCTTATGCCCTGAGCCTTCACTGACCTTGAAGGGCTAAGGCCAAGAATGATTAAATGAGGTAAAGAAGGCCACTAGGAAAAATTCAAGAGGAAAAGGTAACACTCATAAATATGTATGAACCCAACACGGGAGCACCCTGCTGTATAAGATAAATCTTAAGGCACATGAAAAGTCTAATATTTTTGTTTTTAAAGAGAATAAAAAGTAGAAAAATATAAATGATATACAGTATCATTAAACAAAATGACAGGAATTCAATAATTGTTACATTGTATATGTTTGTATTCAAATTAGTTGTTGAGATTACTAGATATAAACATAAAAAGTTCATTTAAAAAAACTAAAAAGAAGAAAAAAATTAAATATTAGCTGTTCCCTTCAATAGGCCACTGAAAACTTATTACCACAACAAAATATATACACTCATGCTTGCAACAAACCAGTTTGTTATAGCTAAATCTTAGAAATAGCCCAAATGCCCATTATTCCACCAACTAAGGAATGGATTACAAAAGTGTGTGGTATTTTTATATAATGGAGTATTATTCATCTATAAAAATAGACAAATTTGAGGCTTTTCTAGGTAAACAGATGCAACTGCTGAACAGAGCTTTCCAAGAGGTAGTTTCTAAAATTTTACTTGGGGCCACGGATGCTAAGAATAAAACTATTTGCCCTTGACAGACCTTAAACACTTTTTGCTCCCAGTCTACATAATATTTATTAAACATTTTAACAAAATTTTTCTTTGGTAACACTAAAAATGATTTTTTGAAAACTTATACAAAATTTACTATAATGAAATAGAGAAACATTAGCACTTGAATGTTCAATGTCACCATATATGAAATAATATTTCAGAGTAGTGTGAGGCATTGTTGTTTCATTACAGTGACGTTAACAATATTAGCATTGCAGCTAGGATTTTCTGATAAATGTTAAGAAAAACATGGGTCATTTAATATTAATATATGCCCAGCTTTTGATATGCTTGCCTTTAAGATATTAATGAAACTTGTAAAATGATTTGAAACATCCGCGTTCTCAAAGCTTCTCTGAGGTTTGTTTAACTGTGTGCTTGCTTGAGTGATTATCTGAAATACTCATAATCTTCACACATGTGGCTAACTTTGCGTACTGTCATAATTGATGACTCTTGCATTTGGTTCTCTTATCACAGTAGAATATTATGATAAGAGAATAGAATATTCTGATAAATATTCCAGCAATATATTTGGGAAATAATAATGTGTTCAAGCTGCTGAACATAAATGTTGAACTCAATCAACTTTAAGTTTCATCATTTTTGTACGAATGTTATCTTTTAGCACTACGTGAGCACTATCTGTTTTGATTTTACTAAATATAAAAAATTGAAGTCTGCAAGCAAGTAATCAAGCAAAGAGAAAAATACAAGATAGGAAGAAATAATGAGATGGACCTTTCTTAGATTGGAAAGAGATCAAAATATGGATAGAGAGGATTGGGAGCAAGAGAAGGTGATGGAAATGAATACAGATGTGTTGGGCACATGTACTGACTCTGCACAAGGAACAGAAATGCTATGCCTACTGGTACTAATAGAATAAACTCATAAATGAAATGCTCCAAGAATCACAGCTTTCTAAAACTGGAGTCTACTGTAAAATATCAACTTAATTTTAAGACATCAAGTTTGAGCCCTAGCATACAGAAACTGATATCTACAAAGGTGGGTATTTTAATTAAAGAGTGATACAAATATATAAAAGGGGAGGAATCCTACTTGGATTGCTTGACCAGTTTGTTCTCTGTGAAAGCCTGAGAGAATGTTTTCTCTCTAGGTGACTCTCTTTAGGCACACTATACATCATCGATCACTTCCCTCTGTAGCAAAAGAGAGTGGCTATGGGAAGGAAAATACGCCCTGGTGCTCAAAGCGCTTCCATTGCTATAATTCTGAAAGACCAAGGCTATGTGAGTGCCACAGGCAAAGTTCTAGATGTGGCTCTGTGAATTAGGAACCTGGAAGCTCTGCTTTAAGGAGAGTGAGGGCCACACCAGGCTATGGAACTTGATGAAGGAGAAAAATTAAGAGCAAATGAAGTTACTTGTTTATCAAAAAGTGATAATATAATCAGTCCTGAAACTTGTGAAAGTGTTTCTATATTTTATCTTGTAGTGTTTAAAATTAGAGAGGAGTATTTTTAACTTTATAAATGAAAAAACTTGGGCATAGAGATGCTAAGTTTAACAAATTTTATACCCCCAAGTTTACAGATAGGGTTTTAACTGATTAAATCTCATTTATTCTTAAGATCTGATATTTTAAATAGTTTTATTTTTAATCAACACATGAAAAGTATATGAAAAATATTCAATTAATGTTTTCAGAAATGATAATAGTTATTTCTGAAAGCTCCTTAATAATTTATTATATACATATACATATATTTTATATAAAAATATATAAAATTTTCATTATTCATCTGTTGATAGGTCAATTACATAGCTGTACTATGAATAATGGTGCAATAGATATGGTATTTTAAGTAGATCTTCTGACTTTTCCCCTTTAAATAAAAACACTTTAATGGGCTTCTTTTTTTTTTTTTTTTTGGTGGGACCAGGGTTCGAACTCATGACCTCGCACTTGCCCAGCAGGCACTTGTGCCTCGGAGCTATCTCCCCAGCCCCAGGGCTTCTTATTTTAATGTTGAAGTTACACTATAAATTTTGGGGGAAATCTTTATTTTCTCTAATTGCTACCCTAATTTGTAAGACAATCAACAATGTATCATTGTTCTCTTCTTTGTACATCTACTCCAAAAGTCATCATCCTTCAAGTATTTTCAATAGTCATTTTAACATGAGTGAAATAAAAGCATCCTTGTGGATTTAATTTGCATGTATCTTATGATCATCTATTTTATGTATTTTTCATATATCTATTTTTATTTCTATTGGACATTTGTGCTTATTTTCTTTTTTAGAGAAATATCTATTCATATCTTTTGTTTACTATTTTGAATTTTTACTATCTAGTTGTTATTATTTCAGTATATATGCTAAATACTAATGCTTTTTTTTTGGCTTTTTGAGACAGGGTCTCACTATGCAGTTCAGGCTGGTCTTGAGCTCACTTTTGTAGCCCAGGCTGGTCTCGAACTCGCACTGATCCTCCTGCCTCAGCCTCCCGAGTGCTGGGATTGCAGGCGTGCGCCACCACACCCAGCAATATTAATGCTTTGTTTGACAAACAAGTTTCTAAATATTGTCTTTCCAATCTGTAGTTGATCTCTTAATTCTGTTGGTTATTTCCTTCTGTATAGAAGACTATTAGCTTGATGTAATATCATTTTTGTATATTTACTTTGTTTTATGTAGTCTGTTTGCTATTATGGTTTATCTTTCACATCCAGAAAACTCATTGCACTGAACAATCTTATGGAGCTCATTCTGTTTTAATAGTTTTATATTTCTCAGGTCTTATACTTAATTATTTAATACATTTTGAGTGGATTTTAGTACATATGATGAGATAAAGGCCTAACTCTATTTTTCATGTTGTACTGTCATTTGTTGAAGACTATAAAACCATAACCTTTGCAGCAATCAGATATTACCTTGCATTGAAACATAATGGTAGAAGTAATTATAACCACTGCTAGAACTTTACAAAGAAACTATATCAAGAGAATAGTTTAGAGAGAGATGAAAAGAAGGAGAAGGAGAAGAAAGAGGAGGAGGTGGAGGAGGCAGAGGAGGAGAAGGACAAGGAGGAGGAGGACGAAGAGGAGGAGGAGGAGGAGGAGAAGAAGAGGAAGAAGAAGAAGAAGAAGAAGAAGAAGAAGAAGAAGAAGA
>PVJA010026850.1:15544-29344 GCA_004027025.1 Myocastor coypus | reverse complement strand
TTATGACTTGTTCTCTTAGTATCCTCCTTTCTTTTCTTACTGATTCTGGTCACGTATATATCCTGTACAATATAGTTGTATTACGTTCAGTAGCTTTGCCTAAGTAGAACTATAGTTTTTCTACAGCCTGCTTTCTTTGTTGGACATTAGATTTTTCAGGTATAGTCCTGTTGGCCCATGAGATATTTAACTCTTGTTTATTTCTACTGTTGTATGGATCTGTTACAGTTTCTTTGCCCATTTCCTTCTAACTGATGTTTAGATTATTTTCAGGTTTTGCTTACTAACCAAGTTTCTGTGGTTTCATACCTGTGACCTTGTGTTTATCCTTAGAATTATATTTTAGGGGCCCAGTGGGATGGCTCAGTGGTCTAAAGTGCCTGCTTGGGAAAGCTTGGGCAGCTTCAGGGACCTCGGTTCCATCCTTGGCACTACATGCTGTGCCAGCCCTGCCTTCGGAGTGGGCTGAGCCGGCCATAAAAATGAGTGAGTAAACAAAGGTTCTGAAACAAGAAAAAAAATTAAAAAATTATTAAAAAAAAAAAAGAATTATATTTTAGCTCAGGCCTGTAATCCTAGCACTTGGGAGGCTGAGGCAGGAGGATCAGTGCGAGTCTGAGACCAGCCTGGGCTACAAAAAGTGAGCTCAAGGCCTGTCTGAACTGCACATCACGACCCTGTCTCAAAAAGACGAAAAAAAACCAAAAACAAAACCAAAAAGTTATTTTTTAGGACAATGCCATACAAAGTGTGGTCTGAGTTGTAGGGAATTATTATTATTATTATTATTATTATTATTATTATTATTATTATTAGTCTTTTTGAGATAGGGTCTCACTGTGCAGTTCAGGCTGGCCTTGAGCTCACTTTTGTAGCACAGTCTGGTCTCGAATTTGCACCAGTCCTTCTGCCTCAGCCTCCCAAATGTTGGGATTACAGGTGTGCACCATCACGCCTGTAAGGAATTATTTTTTTCAACTAAGGAATTGTATCTGAATATAAGTTATCATTTATTTAACATTTCTTATCCTAGTAAGACTTTCTGAAGAAAAAAGTGTTTTTCTTTCTTTGCTATTGACAGTTTATAAATAGGCTACTTGAAAAGTAGAATTGCTAGGTTGAAATATATGTGCTTGTCAAGTTTAATAAAGATGACTTTACTGCAGAAATGGATTATATCTGTGTAATTCCTACTGTATTCTTTTTAAAGAATCTTTTATTTATTTATTTATTTAGTTGGTACAGGATCTCAGCTCACATTCTGTGATTCTCTTGTCACCCTCTCCAGCACTGGGATTATAGGCGTGTGCCACCACACCTGGTTTTGGGGGCTGGCATAGCATGTGGTACTGGGGATTGAGACCAGGCCCCTGCACAAGTTAGGCAGGCACTTAGACCACTGAGGTATCTCCATAGCCAATTGTTTTCAACAGTGAACTATAGTTTTTGTTGATTTATTTCCTCTGTTTTCAGCATTTGCTGATGTTACACTGGAAATACTTTTCTTTTACTATGAAGGATGCAAACTGCTACAAAATTGTTGTATTGATTGTGCATATTCTTTATGTATTTAGTACAAGGTGTACAGAGTCTCACTACACAGATTGGACTCCTAGCGATCCTCCTGCTTTCAGCCTCTGAAGTACTGGGATTACAGGTGCGCACCACCATGCCATTTCAGCATGCCCCAGGGCAGGCTGGCACAGAACACTGGGGATTGAACCCCAGTCCCTGTGCCTGCCTAAGCATAATTCTTGACTAATGTGATTGCACTTCCTTTCGTATTATTTAGTATTTGGACCTCTTTTTTGAATAGCCTGTTTGTTCTTTGTCCATTTAAAAATTGTATTTATTTATTTACTTTTCATCTGTAGAAGTTCTTTACATATATTTGGTTACTTTTCTGTTAAAATAAATATTGTAATTATTTATAGCTTATCTTTTTCTCTCTCTTTATCTACTTTTTTAGTTCAGGCTAGTCTTGATCCCCCTTTGTAGTCAAGCCAGGCTGGATTCAAACATGCAGCAGATCTTCTGAGTGCTGGCATTACAGACATGTGCCACCACACCTGGCTCTAGTGTGATTTATTATTTAGTTTTGTTTTGACTTTTGGTGGTACTGGGGACCTACACCAGGACCTGGTGCATGCTTGGGAAAGACCACAGAACTACATCCCTAGCCCTTTAATCTTAATCTACTCATGTTTCATGTTTCATGTTTGTGTTTATATATGTAGGTTTTAAATTTTTCCTTTTCAGTTTTATTTGAAAAGCTTTGAGGTCTTCGTTTTTTGTGATAGGGTATTGTTGTATAGTTTGGATTGGTCCTACATTCTCTAGGCCTGGCTGGCCTCTAATATGTAGCCATTATTTTGCCTCAACTTCTCAAGTGCTGGGATTATAAGTGTGTGCAGTCATATCTGGTAAAAATCTTTCAAGTCTTACTTTTCATAGCCATGACCTCAGTTTACCTGCAAGTTATACTTTAAAAATTGTGATCTTGGGCTTCAAGCCAGGGACCACTGGGCTATATTCTCAGTTCTTTTAGTTTTGTTTTAAGATAGTTTCATTAAAAAAAAAATAGTTTCGTTAAGTAGTCCAGGCAAGTTTAGAATTTGTGATTCTCCTGCGTCAGCCTCCTGAGCACTGGGATTGTAGGCATGTGCCATTTTTCATAATTTTTTCCTCTATGGGTAGACAGATTTTCCCTCACATTCAGATTTGGTACTTCATTTTTCTCTGATTATTATTTTTTTTTTTTGGATTATTATTTCCTAGTGCTAGCAGAAGAACCCAGCCTTCTTGCATGGCAAATATGTATTCTACCCCTCAGCCAAACCTCTAAACTCTTTGCACACTCTTGTGCCAACTCAAAGTACTGGGGATTAAAATCAGGGCCTCAAACATACTAGGCAAGCATTATATCACTGTTTAAAAATTGTATTTTAAGGCAGGGTCTGGCTGAGTTTCAGACTCCCTCTTGACGCAGACTCCCAAGCAGCTAGGATTACAGGTGTGCCTGTAACCATGCCTACATTGCTCTGGTTCTTTTTTTTTTTGATGAGTTAAACATTCTTTGGTTAACTCTTGTTACTATATATTCTTGGTATTATACATAGACCACTGCACTAAAATTCTTTTTAAAAAGTGAAAAGGTAGCATTTTAGATACAGAGATTTCTGATTAAATTGACATACTCCAGGGGCCTGGCAGGATGGCTCAGTGGTCTAAAGCGCCTGTTTAGGAAAGCTTAGGCGGTTGCAGGGACTATGGTTCGATCCCTGGCACCACATGCTGCGCCAGCCCTCCCCTCAGGGGAGGCTGAGCCAGCCATAAAAATAAATAAACAACAGTTCTGAAACAAGAAAAAAAAAAAAAAATGGCATACTCCAAACCAACGATATAAAATAGATACTGCTTCCTTATCCTCATTTTCTTAACAGGTCAGTGAACACAAATTGAAATACAGGTCTTTTTTGATTATGAGACTGTGAAGGGATTTTCTCTATTTAAACATTCATATAACCAGTTATATAAATCTAAATATAAGACCAGGATTTGAGATGACATAACTGATCTTTGTGAAAAGTTGAACTTACTAATCAAGTCCAGCTGTATCTTTAGAAAGGGAAAGCATTGGTAGTATTTACTGAATTGAAATTACTATGAAAATTTAAAAAGTACTCTATTCATTTACCTATAGGCTAACTTAAATCAGGACTGTCTAATCAAAACACTCCATCAAACATCCATACCTGAATTATGGATGAGATCAGTTAAACTATGGTTCATATAAAAATAAAACTATAAAACATTTCTATTTTCTAATGAGGCAGTGATACCGCATTGGTCATTATTAGCTTTTCTGAGGTAACCTCCTAAGTTTGACCATTTCCTCTTCATAATGCCGACAAAGATCATGGGATGTACTTTTGGGTTTCTCCAAATATTTCCTCATATCTATCTTCTTCCCAGGTGATGCCTTTTTCTTACTGGCAACTGTGTAAAAATATCTTCTGTGTAGACAGACCATGAGGATGTCATTCAGTCTTGCATTTGCCTCCTTTTTTCAGTGTGGCACTGGGCACATTTTTGAACAAAACTCTTGTCTTTTTTTTTTGTTGTTGTTGTTGTCTTTTTGAGACAGGGTCTTGCTATGCAGTTGAGGCTGACCTTGAGCTCACTTTTATAGCCCAGGCTGGTCTCGAACTCGCACCAATCCTCCTGCCTCAGCCTCTCGAGTGCTGGGATTACAGGCATGAGCCACCACTCCCAGTTTCTTGTCTTAATATTATCCTCTTCCTTTTTTGGTTCTTAGGGATCAAATCGAGGGATTGTCTTCCACTGAGCTACATCCCTCTCTCATTTATTATTGAAAATTTAAAAAAATTATGAATTAGTAGTTTACTGGCTTTTTTGTTTTATTTTGAGATAAGGTCTTGCTGTGTAGTTCAGGCTGGCCCTGAACTCACACGAATCCTCCTGATTCAGCTAGCTCAGCTTCGGTGTCATGTTCCTAGACCTTTAAAGCACTTTTTTAAAGACAGAGTCTTGCTGAATTGCCCAGGTAGAACTCAGATTTGCAGTCTTCCTGTCTCAGATTTCCTCAGTGCTGAGATTATAGGCATGTGGCACTGCAGCAGGCTTCCCGTCATGTTTAATCCATTGTTTTGCTATTAGTACAGGTCTTGCTCTCAAGTCAGATGTTTTACCTTCTGTTTGCTGATTCTTAATGTCATTTTTGTCAACCTCAAGCTCTATACATTTTCAGTTGTTTCTTTGTTCTGTTTGACCCCTTTTTCCCCTCTTTAGTGCCAGGGATTGAACTCAGGACCCTGTGCTTGCCAGGTAGGCGCTAATTCTACTGAGCTATTTCCCTGGCCCTGTTTGACCCTTTTGATTTGTCTATTTGTATGCTTTTATCCCACAGTCTTAATTAGCTTAATTAATACTGCTTTAAGATAAATAAATTTAATAGGGTTACTCAGTTTTGTTGAAAATTATCAGTTATTCTTGGCTTTCTGATATTCCATATTCTGTTCAATTTATATTCTACATGAATTGTATAATCAGCTCTTCAAGCTCTACAGAGGATTTTATTGCCTGTAGCAGTGATAGCAAACCTTTTAGAGAAGTGCAACCCAAAACCCACTTACTTACTGCAAAACCCTAACACCGTAGTTAAATATGATTAATACTGGGATTTTAGTTTAGAAAAAAGAAAACAAAAAGAAAAACAAAAAATTATTCATTAAAAGAGAAACACAGTAACAGAACTTTTCAGTGGTACAAACAGCCTGCTGTTGCTTGTGTGGTATAGGTTCTCCAGTGGTGGTGTATAGAATATTTGTAGGAAGACTTGCAGTCTTTTTAATATTGAATTTATTTGTGGAAATTAGTGCTGTTTATTTTCTTTTCTGCATACAGTAGAATATAGTCCCTGGTGACTTTTACTTATGGACAAGGTAGAGGGTTTGCATATGATTAGCAAGTGAATTGAACAGGATTGAGGATATGGTACTAACCAGCATTATGCAAGGTACTGTTGGCTCACTCAACCTGCTTGCTGAGCAGAGCCCTTTTCCTGATCTATGTTTAGTGAATAATTGAGAAAGAAACTGATGTTTGTTTCTTTATTTAAGCCAAGAGACTTTGCATTATTACTACAGGGAAAACTAACCTATCTTGACAGATACAGAAATCCATGGATAGTAATTGTTTATTTATTCAGATCTTTGTAGTTCAGATTGCAGTTTTCTCTGTGAAGGACTGTGGTGTGTTTTGACTCACCTCTAGATACCTTATAGTTTTTATTGCTGTCGTAAATCAGAAATGATATGTTGTATTTTGTTTTGGTTTGCTTTTTGAGACAGGGTCTCTACCATGTACTTGAGGCTGGCCTTAAACTCACCACATAGCTCAGGCTGGCTTTGAACTTGTGGCAGTCCTCTTTGCAGCCTCTTATATGTTGCAGTTAAAGCCATGTATCGCCACATCTAGCGTAAACCACATTTTAAAAACTACATTTTCTGATCCTTCATTCTTAATATATCTCAGTTGACTTTTGTACTCATCTTGTATGCACTATAATTGATTTTCTTATTCTATATACTCTGACACTTATATCTCTGTATCTATCTGCCTATCTGTCTATATTTCATATATTGTTTTAAAAATATTCAGTGAATAGGGGCCAGCCAAATAGCTCAGCAGATTAAAGTGCCTGCAAACAGGTGCAGGGGCCAGGGGCTCGATCCCTGGGCTTGCTGTGCTGCCCCTGTCCCCGCCCTCAGGGCACACTGAGACTACAGCTGACACTGGGTGTGGTGGCACTTGCCTGTTATCAAAGCTCTTGGGAGGCTGTAAATAGGTGGATCACTAAGAGTCTGATCCAGTAGTGAGATCCTGAAAATCCTGTAGACCCCTCCCTAAAATACAACATAAATAAATAAATAAATAATAAAAATAAAAATATTCTATGAAATAGTAACAGGTGTTAATTTTTTTTTCCATATTGCATTTCTTTGAACCTCTAGGTCAGCTTGCTTAGAGGGAGTGATAGTGCACATACTAGACTTTTCCAGATTTTGTATGCAGTATAATATTTACTATAAGTTTTACACAGATGTGCTTTGTTGGGTTATGGTTGCTTCTTTATTTCCAAATCCATGTTTACAAACTGCTGTGAGATTCAGGTTTTTAAGTTCATTTTTCCAGATGCCTTAACCAACCACCTTCCTGTTTTAAGATACTAAGTTTTCTAATCTCAAGGTAATGATAATATTCTCTCTTCTTTTTTAACCTTAGAAACTTTATTGTCTTACTTTTCCCATTTAGATTGGGGTGTGTGTGAGCGTGTATGTGCACACATGCACATATGCCTGCAGACTAGGGATTGAATCCAGGCCATTGAGCATGCCCAGTGTACATTCTGTAAAAGACCTATATGGCTGTCCTTAACATTTAGACATATTCATCAAGAGTTGATTTTATTTAATGTATAGTGTGCGGTGGGGATTAAATTTTGTTTTCCCATATCGTAATACTGAGGAACTAATACCATTTATTGAAAAAGACTATCACTTGCTTAGCAGATTCAGTGACAATTTTTTGTTTTTTTAAATTACTTTTAATAAGAAATAACATTGAGATAGTTTCAAAACATGTTAGTAGGACAGCCATAATAACTGATATAGTGCATATTGTTGTTTTCATAGTAGTTGTTCAGAGTGTAAGATGCAGACATGATAACTTTCCTAGACACTATTGGTACAAATATTTCTTCTCATTGAACTAAGAGAAGGTAGTTGTATACATAGAACAATATTCTGTAATAGTAGTGGGTTATTGGCAGAACTGGCAATGTCAGAAGCTATTGACTTGAGCCTTTTGTAGCTCAGCATACTAATCTGGCTTTACTTTTTATACCTCATGATTAAACATTTCTGCTGGGTGCTTAAGTTCAAGTTAAAGCAAGACCTATATAACAAAACATGTAATTTTCTTATCTGACAAGGTCAGTCAAATCTCCTCAGGATTTGCTTTGAAACCATGTACAGTGTTTTGTAGAACTTTTGTCAGTATCAGCTGTCTGGATGAGTCACAGTCATTACTTGACCAGTTTTCTCTCTATGTAAGCCTCAGAGAATGTTTTCTCTGTAGGTAACTTTCCTTAGGCATATTATACATTGTATATCCCTTTCTTCAGTGGCCTCCTAATCTCCTTGAACAGGAAAATTTGGGACACCACTGAGTTCTAGGATGTTACAGTACAGATTCTCTTAGGTCCTGAGTCCTTACTGATCTTGAAGGACTAGGGCCAAAATATTGGCTACCCTTGTAGCTCTTGTTTTTCTCTAAATTTTGGTCTGCAAACTTAGGTTCCTAACCCCCCAGAAGAGAAGCTTAGTGGTACTATTATTCTATGACGTAGGTACTTGAACTTATCACTGTCTTTCTAAATATCAAATACCTTAGACTTAACATGGAACCAGTATTTTCCATCAATCATTGATATTCTAATATAGTGGTTCTCAACCTTTCTAATGCTGTGACCCCTCAGTACAGTTCCTCATGTTGTGGTGACCCCAAACCAAAAAATAATTTTGGTGGCTACTTCAAAACTGTAATTTTGCTACAGTTTAGATTCAGAATTGCTTCAGGTGACCTCTGTGTTTTGATTGTTTGACCCTTGCTGGGGTTGCAACCCACAGGTTGAGAACCGCTGCTCTAATAGATCCCCGTAGAATGTGATTTTTTTTTTTTTTTTCCCTTTTGAGACAAGGTATCACTATGCAGGTCAGGCTGGCCTTGAGCTCACTTTTGTAGCCCAGGCTGGAGTTGAACTCGCACTTATCCTCCTGCCTCAGCCTCCCAAGTGCTGGGATTATAGGTGTGCACCACCACGCCCGGCTTCCGAATGTGATTTAAAAACTTACACTTTTTTGCACAGAAATTTTGAAATCTAAACATATACAAAAGTGTAGCAGATCAATCCTATGGCATTTTTCCTTGTTTCGTTTTCTAATTACCTAAAACAAACATTTACTTGAGAGAGAGTATAGTAATAATTGAAATTACATTAGAAGCAACACACATCTAGAAGACCAGAATGACAAGCATTCCAAACATGATTTTAGTCTTATACCTTGCTACTCTGAGTATCAAAAACCTGTTGGAGATTCTTAGGACCGTTGAGTGACAATTTTACTTTATTATTATTATTTTAAAAATGTATTTAGAACAGAGTTTACAGGATCTTGCTATGGGCTTGTAGTGATCCTACTGTTTTTAGCTTCTCAAGTGCTGGGATTACAGGTGCACCACCACATCCAGTCTCAGTGGCTATCTCAGCACGCCTCGTGAATGGGGCCAACATGGCACACTGGGGATAGAACCCCAGTCCCTGTATCTGCCTAAGCAGGTGTTTTAATCCACAGAGCTATCTGGCCAGCTCATTTGGTGTAAATCTGGTGAGTTATGTTTCACATTTTACATTTTTTTTTTTCTGTATTTAAGACAGGGTCTACAGGGTTTCACTATGTAGATCAGACTCATAGTTGTTTCTCCTCTTTTCAGCCTCCCAAGTGCTGGGCTTACAGATTACTTGTTATCGTGCCCAGTCTCAATCTCCATCTCAGCATACCCCTGCTGGGGAATGGAACCACTGCTTCTGCACTGCCTAAGCAGGTGCTTTAGTCTGCTGAGCTATCAGGCTAATGCTTGAATTTTAAGTGTTTTTCTGCTTTGTTCAACTAGTCTGTTTAGTTTTGCACTGTATTGCATTTTTAATTGTAGGTTTTAGTAAGCCTTCAAATCTAGTCATGCAAGTTGTTTTTGTGTCTTAAGGATCATCTTGGTAAATCCTGACAAGTTTTCCTCTAGCCTTTTTTCTTTTCTGAGTTAGGATCTCATCATATAGTTCAGGCTGACCTTGAACTCACTATGCAGTCAAAGCTGGCCTCAACTTCTTAAGTGCTAGGATTATAGGCATGTGCAACCACATCCAGCTCTTTCAGCTTTTTGTTTTTGATCATCTTAAGTTTTGATCCTCTATATAAATTATACAGTCAGCTTTTCTATATTCTTCCAAATAAATATCTGCTGGTTTGTTACTAGGTCATGTCTGAAGATCAGTTTGGAGAGAACTGATATCTGAGTATGAGTTGAATAACCCTTATCAAATATTCTTAAGACTAAAAGTGTTTCAGATTTCAGCTTTTTTTTTTTTTTGAGCTTGTTTTATTTACACGGGTATAATGAGATATCTTGGTAATGAAACTTGCATCTAAACATAAAATTCATTTATATTTCATATATAACATCTATGTGGCCTGAAGGTTATTTTATACATTTTTGTTTGTTTTAGTGCATCTCTGCTTTGACTGTGACCTATCATGTTAGATCAAGTGTGGAATTTTCTATTCGTAGCATCATATCAGTGGTCAAATGTTTTGTTTTTGGTTTTTTTTTTTTTGTATTTTAGGGAAAGGTCTGCAGGGTGTTTAGGGTCTCACCATTAGATGTTATTCATAGTGATTCACCTGTTTACAGTCTCCCAAGAGTTAGGATTATAGGTTGCCACCACCCCAGATTCAATTGTAGTCTCAGCACTCCCCATGGGTGGGGGTCCGGGCTGGGGCATGGGCAGCATGGCAGGCCTAGGGTTCGCACCCCTGGCCCCTACACCTGCTTGCAGACACTTTAGTCCTCTGAGCTATTTGGCTGGCCCTAAAAGTTGTTGGCTATAGAACATTTCAGTTTTTTACTCATTTAATTTTAATTTAATTTAATTTTTTGAGGTTTAGAGTAGAAAATTTATTGGGAAAGAAAACTTCTGTCCAAGAGGGGAACAGAAGGGGGACCCTAGTGAGTTGCCTGGGAAATTGTCTGTTTTAGGGGTCTTATAGGGCAAAAGCATGTGATAAGGCAGACCTAGGACAAAATCATGGTCAACCAGTGAGATTACAGTCATTACTGTTCAGGTAAAATTGATTAAATTGGGAACAAATTGGGAAGCAAGTCCGGTAGCAAGTGGGCATGAATAAGAATAAGGGTTCTTCCTGTTGGGGTTGAGTTTCTTGCTTGTTTAGGCTCTTTTAGGGTGATGATACTCATTTAGAATATCAATCCCTGATACTTTAAGTGAGTGGGTGTCTGCATTTCTTTACTCTTTTGTTTTAAGGTCTGGCCCACAGGTGGGGTGCCTGTCTCTTGCAAAACTGTAGAGACAAGTTGCTTTCCATATTGCCCTTAAGGGCCTGGCCTTATCTGACTACCTATAATATTTTTATCTAATTTGGCTGCCTACAACATTCCCTGCTCTGAAGAAGTAACCCAAACTGCTGTGAGGGAAATATGGGTGATGACCGCTCTGGCTTCTTCAGGCTGAAAGGGGTTGTGGTTGTAATTGTGTACTTTAAAGGCCCTGGATAGACACCAGGCACTTTTATCTTGGCTAGACATATAGCTTTGAGTCTGGAAGAGACAAAACCAAATAAACAAATATATATGGGCCAAATAATAAGAATAATCAGTTATATTTACCATAGGTTTTACCTGTATGATTACCTGGGTTTTGGTATCTTTTAGGAAACAACAAGGTTTTTGAGAGATTAGCATATGTATAATCAAAGCATGAGCATTTGAGCTAACACACTGGCATTTGGACTCTTATTTAGGGATTCTGACAGTTTGGTATAAGTCCCTTTAACTTATAATTGTCTCTAGAGAACTTATGAAAATAAGATTAATACCACATTTTTTGTCAACATTTCAGATTTTTAAATTTGGAATCCTCAAAATATATCTAGTATTGCGCATATGCTGTGTCCTTTAAGTATTTATGAATTTCTCACAAGTGTATATTTTAGGTTTTTGCATAGAGGTCTTGCATATCTTTCTCTAGATTATGGAATTTCATGTGTTCTGATGTCATTGGAATTGGTATTTTCATACTTATTTTCTTTGTGGTACTGAGGATTGAACCCAAGAAGCAGTGAGTTACCTCCTCAACCTTTTTTTTTTTTTTTTTTCCCAAGACCAGCATATCATGCTGGCCTTGAACTTTGGATCCTTAGTAGCTGAAATTGTAGGTATGTTTCACCATGTCCAGCTAAATTTTAGTTTTTAAATGGCTTATTGTTGGTGTATAGAAAATCAGTTAATTTGTGTATTTTGTTGTTCTAGTGATTTATCTATAGATTGTTGTGTTAGCTGGCCACTGTGACAAAATACCTGAGAATAACAATTTGCTGTTAGCATTTTAAAAAATGTTTTAAACAGAATAAGAAATAGTGAAAGAAGCCCAATTAGAAACAGAATTTCACTAGACAAAATGGTAGGAATTCAGCAGTGGTTGTTGTATATTGTTGTTTTCACATTAATTGTTCAAATTACCATGTAAAAGCTGCAAAATTGGTTAAAAAAAAAAAAAAAGTAGACCAGAAAGATAGCTCAGCCATTTAAGTGCCTGCCTGACAAGTGTAAGGTCCTGAGTTTGATCACTGGTACCAAAAAAAGAAAGAAAAAAAATTAAGCATTTAGCTGTTCTTTTAAATAGACCAGTAGAAATCAGTGATACAGTTATCCAAAACCATCTTGTTTCTATACCTGTAAACAGGTATTTATATTTTTCCCCCTTCCTTTTTTCTTCTCTCCTTCCCCTCAGTCTAGTTGTTTCTTCCCTTTGAGCAGTTTTCCTTTCACAGTATCTGTTGTACCTTTCAGACTTTATTTACCCTTTCAGGTTTTTACACAATATGATATTTACATGTGCCAGTCAGATTTATTTCCCTTAAGAGTATGGTTTTTTGTTATAGCTGGGTAATACTCGATTGTATAAAAATACCCCATTTTTTTTTATCCATTCCTCAGTTGATGAGTATTTGGGTTGTTCCCAAGATTTAGTTGTGACAAGTTATGCTGCTATAAACATGGGAGCACATATATTGCTGTGGTATGATGTTTTCAGTTCTGGAAAAATACTCAGGAGGGGAATAGCTGAGTCAGATGGGAACTCTAGTCCTAGTTTTTTGAGGACTCTCAATGCTGATTTCCATAGTGGTTGTAGAATTCTATACTCTCCTTAACAGTGGAGAGAGGTCTTTTTTACCCACATTTCCTCCAGCAAGGCATATTCCTCAAGGTTAGATTTCCCATAATCCACTCCCTTGAATTCTCCCACACCTTGTAAGTTTCCATTGATTCCCAATAATGTCATAAATTATCTGATTAGTGGACATATCTACCTAATGAAGTTAGAACCCTGATGATCGAAACACCTTCCAAAACATGACATTTTGGGGGCGGGCATTTTGACTCCAGACTATAGCAATTATTTTTGGATTTTCTATATACTAACCATACTATCTTCTAATAATGAAAATACTATTTATTTGAAGACTTACTGTATTTATTTGTTTATTTGTTAGTGATTTTATTGCTTGAGTACATAGACAGATTTATGCTACTGTTATAGAGGTTGTGGATGATTCATATTTCTAGTTGAACAGGTGAAGATCCTGTTGATTTTATAATATGGAATCACTTGGTGATTTATCTCTGTCAGAATCATCCTTACTTTTTCTGTTATTCTCAAAGTGCTTCTCAAAGCAACTTCTTTCTTAATTAAATTGTATAGCCTCTCAGGAATGTCAGGAAGAAGTTCTTCAGGGTTACATATTGTCAAGATTTTACTACTTGTCACAAAATGAGTTTTCAAGATCACATCACGTTTTGAGGAAGTCAGGTCCATCTTGGCCAGTTTATAAATCTGTTTCTTTACATCTTCATAAGGCATTTGCAGCCAAGTGTTGATACTGTAGAAATAGACAGAGCTATAGCCTCTGCTTATGGGACAGGCCATTATAGGACAGGCCCTTCTCCAAAACATTCAGATGATACTTGGTGCTAGCCATTTGTATACATTGTATTTTCTTACTGTTTTGAATAAATTTGTGGTGTGAATTTGAATAGAATTGTTAATTGTAGACGTCTTTGTTGTGTTGTCAAACTTGGGGGAGGAATGTGTTCAGTATTTTGCTATTAAGTGCAATGTTTGTTATAAATCTGTAAAAATTCCTTACAGATTAAGGATGTTTGGGGGCCCAGCGGGATGGCTCAGTGGTCTAAAGCGCCTGCTTGGGAAAGCTTGGGCGGCTTCAGGAACCGCGGTTCAATCCCTGGCACCACATGCTGCTCCAGCCCTGCCGTCAGGGCGCGGGCTGAGCCAGCCATAAAAATGAGTGAATAAACAAATAAAGGTTATGAAACAAGAAAAACATAAAAAAAAAAAAAAAA
>PVJA010026850.1:0-15444 GCA_004027025.1 Myocastor coypus | reverse complement strand
TGGAAGTAATAAATCAAAAGTTATGTTTCCATTTGGTGAGTGCTTGTGTCTTTGGATGTTGTCATACGGATTTTAGCTGTGTGTCATGGCTCAGTTTTTCCTTTGGTGGTAGTAAGTGGGAGTTATTTACATATCCAGCATAAGATTCCTACTGTCAGTGAGATGGTACTAATAATTCTTGTTCTGTGTGCTGGCCTTGCCCCTGGGCATGCTGAGCTGCAGCAGAATCTGGGCATGGTGGCTTAGTAATCCTAGTGCTGGGGAGCTGAAAATAGTAGGATCACCACGAGTCTGATCTGCCTAGTGAGACCCTATACCAAATACACAAATGAAAGAAAAAAATCTTGTTCTGCTCCTCGGGTAATGGAATATATATTGTAAAATATTAATTAGATTCACAATTTTTAAAAAAACATTTTATTTATTTTTTTTTTCTTGTTTCAGAACCTTTATTTATTTATTCACTCATTTTTATGGCCGTCTCAGCCTGCCCCGAGGGCAGGGCTGGCGCAGCATGTGTTGTTGGGGATTGAACTGCGGTCCCTGAAGCCGCCCAAGCTTTCCCAAGCAGGTGCTTTAGTCCACTGAGCCATCCCACCGGGCCCATTCACAATTTATTTTAATGGCTTTATTTTATAGAAGAAGCAGTACTCAAGTAATATGTTCTGAGAGAATAACCACATGGATATTTACCATATGAAATACTTTATCTAATGTAAAATTACTTAGAAGTAGCCATTCCTTATATGTTAAGGCCACAGTCCTCTGCAAGACTACACATTCATACACTTCCTACAGTGTTCAGGCATTCCCACACCAGCCTCACTTCTGACTTGAGGGTCCCCACAGTTTCCCTCAGATTTAGTAATTTGTTAGACTGACTCAGAATTCCATAAAGCCCTAAACCTGTGATTATAGTTTTATAGGAAAAGGATGCAAGTTAGGACCAGCCCAGTGGAGAGACATGTAGGGCAAGGTGTGGGAGGATGCCATATATGAAACTTCATTTCTGCTTTACTATCCCAGCACATCAATGTGTCACAGTGCACAGTCAGTATTGCTGACCGGGGAAGTCATTGAGGTTAGATATTTAGGGTTTTTATTGACCAGGTTTTATTTATTGAAACATTGCTCATGTGATTCAATTTCTAGTCCTCTCCCTATATCACTTGACTTAGATAAAGTTGCAGTCCTCTAATTGTATGGTCATTCTTTCAAGGATGTTTATCATTACCTATTCTGAGTTACTTCTCTAAGCTATGTAGGATCTCCGAAAAGCTCCCATGAGTTGCCTACTTAGCTTGTGCCATTTGGTATGGTTAGAAAGCCCTATCATTGAAATAATGGAGGCATTCCATCACTGAGGAAGTTCAAGATCAGGAATAGAAGTCAGCCAACTGTTCTTTATGTGGTAATATAAAGGCTACATATATAATATGGTAGTTATATACAGTATTATATAGTGTTTCACACGCACATTTTATCCCCACAACCTCTATTTGAAGCAGTGTTGTGCTGTTCTTTATAGATAGAAAAATAACTTTAGAAATGCTTACATTTTAAGCTAAAAACTAGTAAGTAGAGGAGTGATCAAAATAGTTAAAAGTTTATTACAATAAAAGAAACATTACAATTCATTCCCCTCAAGATACTTCCTCTTGCTTCAGTCACCCTTATTCCGTTGTACTTGCCATTTTCTGAAGCAATTTGACAGTCTGCTTTCATGTCTTCAGTGGTCGTGATTAAAAAAAACTACGATGAATGCTGCCACGAGTGCCATTCAGGGAGTGGGCGTGTAAAGCATTACAGTGTGTCCTCATCCACTTTATTCAAAATAACATGGAAAGTAAAGAGTTTGAGTTAATTTAAGATATCAAGGCAGCCAAAGCAGCACAAATAAAACAAAAAGAAGACTCCAGAACTGCCTCATTTAGTGGCAAGAAGAATGGGGTAAGTGTACTCAAAGTGAGGGGGATTAATGGCAGTGTGTCTTTTACTGTAATTAAGAAAAACTCAAACATTTGCCATAATTTTCAGTTACACTCTGCAAGGGGAACATGAAAATATAGGTCCACTGGCTTTATTATATCTCATGGACCTCTCAAAGCTATTAGTTTGGCTTTCATAAGATTGTATTAATAATAATTATATAGTGCTGTGTAGGGAGGGGAAAGAAAGGATAAGAGTTCTAAAATTTGTGTTGTCTAGTGCAACAATAAATTTATATTGTATTTATTAATTTCAACTGGGTCTTTAATGTTTTTTCCATGTGGCCACAGTATTTTGCAAGTGAGTTCTCTTCACTTTCATCTTTGTAACCTTTTTCTACTATTGCATCTCCAATTTGCCCTCTGCTGTCCGAATTTTTTTTTTTTTTTTTTTTTTTTGGTACTGGGAATCAAACTCAGGACATTGCACATGTCAGGCAGTTGTTGTACACTGAGCTGTGTCCCTAACGTATCATCTTGTATTTATAGCAACAGTAGAAGCCAGAAAGGTGTTCTTCCAGGCCCTTCACTGAACTTAAAAAAAAGCTGAGTTATCAACACCAGCTCTGATTGTAATAGCAGAGATTGCCCTTCTATCTAAGATAATTCCTCAAACTTTGGGCTGGATCCTGACTGTGGACCTTTTTTTACAGGGTCCCATTCTGTGAATTTTTTTTTTTTTTTTTCCCATTCTGTGATTTTTTCTTTTTCCAATATTGCTATTTAAACAGACTTGGATCTCCAATTTCAATTTAATTGGAACAATGAGGGAAGTAACTATTTTGTTTTGTTTTCTTTCTTTTCTTTTTTTTTTTAAGTGTATTTAGTACAAGGTCTACACAGATTGGACTTGTAGTGAGTCTCCTGTTGTCAGCCTCTGAAGTGCTGGGATTACAGGCACACGCCACCATACCCATTCTCAATCAACGTCTCAGTGCCCTGGGGGTAGGGCTGGTGCAGCACACTGGGGATTGAACCCCTACCACTGTTTCTTTTATTTTTCACAACTGAAAATAAGCTAAAGTTTGTATTGTCCACATCCTTTTTACACTTAAAAAAGTATTTATTTATTCATTTGGTACAGGGTCTCACTATGCAGCTTGGACTCGTAGTAACCCTCCTGTCTTAGCCTCACCAGTGCTGGGATTATAGGTCTGAGCCACCATGCCCAGTTTTGGTACCTGGCTCAGTGTGTGATACCGTGGATGATACCTGGGTCCTTGTACTTGCCAGGCAGTCACACCATCAAGCTACCTCCTTAGTCCCATGCCCCCCATTCTTTTAAATCTTCTGTCTATTCCCCTACCTTATACAGTCCTTGTTTGACCCTACTGCTTCATCGAAACTGTCTAAGTAAAAGTCAGATATGAACCTCTGTTGCTAAAAGCATCATATTCTTTTTTACTTCTTAATCTTGCGTGATCTATTTACCTTATCTGAAATGGTTGGCTATTGTCTCCCTAAAAATCTTTTCTTTCTTACTCTTGACTTCAGACTCCATTTTTGTCTGTTGCCTACCATTTTCTTTTGCAGACTCTCCTCCTTCTGTCCTTAAATGCTGTTGCTTTGGAGCAGCCTGTCCCAGGCCTTTCTGTTATTTTCTTTTTACGTGGAGTAAGTAAATCTGGACAACACTGATGCTTCTTTACCTTTATACCCATGACCACCAAACTCTGGCATGTGGTAAGATTTGAAGGAGTAAAAGAGTGATCTAGACAGGGAGTAAGGTGCTGGGCCTTGAAGGAGGAGAGAATTTGAATTAGCAGAAAGAACGAAGGGGAAGAAGGGAAGGGAAGGGGGAAAGAGGATTGACTTACTGCTTATGTTTGGTATTAGCTCTTTACTTATGCTTTTACTAGTGTTCTCTTTTTTTTTTATCTTTGAATTTGTGTATTTTTCTGTTTTGTCATTAATATTGCTGAATGAAGCATACTTGTATGACTGGACATTCCTGCAACAGAACTCCCTGGATAAAGTGTAATGTTTTCTTGGATTTGAGTGGTAACCACATGAATGTTTGTAATAATTTATTAAACTGTGCACATAGGATTTACATGATTTTCTGTGTTTCATAATGACCAAATATTTAGAACTCCACAAAGACTGAGTTTCCTGTATCCCTCCATATAGCAAAGGAAAATTCCAGAAGGATCAAAGACTTGAATGCAGGAAGTAAAATTACGAACATTCTAGATAAAACAGATACATGTAAATGTCAGGTTCCTCCAGGATAGCCTTCCCGGTTCATTGATTCTCTTGGAGGACTTCTAGCACTGTACCTGTTTGTTTTTCTTTTTATAATTTGTTGTAACAAAAGCACCAAAAGGAAGAGGCACATGGAGTGAAGTGTAGAGGAAGGCTGAAGCAGGAGGATGGGTGCTAGTTTGAGACCAGCTTGGGCTAGAAAGTGAACTCAAGACCAGCCTGAATTGCATAGTGAGACCTTGTTGCAAAAAGCAAAAAGCCACATACAAGAGATTTGAGAGAGAGAGAGAGAGAGAGAGAGAGAGAGAGAGAGAGAGAGAGAGAGAGAGAGAGAGAGAGAGAGAGAATGAGCGCGAGCGCGCTGGCTGGAGATGCAGCTCAGTGTTGAGGCCTATTAAAAAAAGGAGCAGGACAGCAATTAAAAATAATAATTTAAAGATGTCATGCAGTATAACAGCTATTGTTGATTTCTTTTTTTAAATTTTTTAAAAAATTTTTTATTTTATTTATTATTTTTTTCTTGTTTCAGAACCCTTGTTTGTCCATTCACTCATTTTCATGGCTGGCTCAGCCTGCCCCGAGGGCAGGGCTGGCGCAGCATGTGGTGCCGGGGATCGAATTGTGGTCCCTGAAGCCGCCCAAGCTTCCCCAAGCAGGTGCTTTAGACCACTGAGCCATCCTGCCAGGCCCCTATTATTGATTTCTTGTCATCTTGTTTAGTGAAATTCTGTATCATTTCTAAGGTTTTTAAAATTATTTTTTTATTCTTCCTCCTTTTTAAATGTATTTGGTGCAGGGTCTTGCTACCTGGTGATGTCCTGTTTTCAGCCTCTCCAGTGCTGCAGTTGCTAGCATTTGCCATCACACCTAGTCTCGGTGGCTGGCTCAGCACACCTGGGGACGGGGCTGGCATGGCATATGGTGTTGGGGATCATTTTTATTCTCTTTAAGAAATTTCAGTTTCTAAATATTTGATGTGATCCTCTAACCAAGTTAATAAATAGGTGAAAAGTGAAAATGATTTTTTTTCATCTGTCATGTCTGCTAAGATTGGTTGGATTATAATCTTTATAAGACTGATTATTCTGTAGGAGGGAGCGTACAGTAATTGGTACTACTGTATAGTGCAGATGACATAAATTAGCACAACACTTTTGAAGGAGTATGGGGCATGGCAGGCCTGGGGATTGAACCCCTGGTCGCTGAGCCTGCTTGCAGGTGCTTTAATCTGCTGAATTATTTGGCCAGCCCAAGATATAGAACATTTCTAGTCCTCTAGAAAGAACTGTAATTGCTATTGATAATTTTTGTAAGAACCTTTAAGAAACAAGATAGTACCATACCATCAGAATACCTACCTTTCTTTTACTCCCATGCCAGGGCTCACATTGGTACCTTGAGTGTTATGTGGAAACCTAAAAATTTAACAATAATTCCTTACCAATACCTTACAGTTACTCAGCTTTCTCCTTGCCCTTGCAGTACATCAGTTGAAGCAATCAAGGTTGCTTGCTGTATCATTTATTATAGTCTGGGTTTTACTGAGTATCCCCGTGGTCTTGTCTAACATGTTTCACACAGTAACATTTTTTTTAAAGACTAAAAATAGCAGAAACAAAGATAGAAAAACAGTAACGAGTAAGAGTATATATAGTACAGAATTTCAAAACCAGAAAAAATTTTTTCTTTAAAACCAGAAAAATTCAACAATGGTTTTATTACATATTTTCATCATCGGATCATTTTAGATTAATAGGTATAGGTATGTAAGATTGATCAAATAATTAAACATTAACCCTTTCAATAAACAATTTTTTTTTAAACAGTTGCCACACTGCATATTGTCCTCACAATAGTAATACAAAGCACGGGGTGTGGGCATGACACACCTTCAAATTGATATTGGTAAGGAAAGAAAAAAAAAATTCTCACTGAACTAAGAGGAAGCAGATGCATACACAGTCCAATGTTCCACAATTGCAATGGGCCACCTGTCACACAGTAACTTTCCTGGGTGCATGAACCCCAACAACAATGGCGAGTGATTCTATTCTGAACTTTTGGTTTCACCAAAGATATGTTGTCCTTGGAAATCTACTAAAAGTTTTCTCCTTTGTGCTGGTAGTTAGATATGTATTTTTCAAAAATCTTCCATTCTTTGTAGTATCTAGGTTCTTTAAAAAAAATTAAGTAACTTTTTATGTAGGAGAGAATTTCATTATCAGAGGTTTGTGTTTCTCCTTCCTAGAGTTTAAATGAACAGGGCAGGTGTAAGAGCACAAGAGGTAGTATATACACCTTGTAGTGTTACTTTGTAGTTGTGTCAGAATCAACTGTGGAGAAGGCTAGCTGTTAAGTTCTGACTGAAGGATCTGCAATATGGAGACAAGGTTAAACTATAAAAATAGTCTTTGTTGTATTTAGTTTGCCAAGTTTTCTCCTTTTTTTCCCCCCTATTTTATGTTATAGATCAGCTCGAACGGGTCTTTTTACGACTTGGCCATGCTGAAACAGATGAACAATTACAGAATATTATATCTAAATTCCTTCCTCCTGTTTTGCTCAAATTGTCCAGCACCCAAGAAGGGGTACGGAAAAAGGTAAGTATGCTGAAACAGTTTGGCAAGTTAAATAGTGAATAAATGGATGTGTGTTAAGAAGTGAATTTCCTGTTATTATTACTGATGTCTCAGTTGGTGACTCTGATTATAGATTTTGTTTATTTTTGGAACTGGGGATTGAACTTGGGCCCTTGCTCTTGCCAGGCAAGTGCTTATTCTACTGAGCGCCTCCCCAAGTAGCTTTCATGATGTAAAAGTAGTTTATATGAATAGCACAGTGATGTCTATCACCAGCCATATACTGAGGGCCAGTGACATATAGTTTGAGGTAATTCTGGACTTTGTTGGTACATAATATCTGTGCTGTTGATCCTAATATAAAAGCCAGGTGTTAAAGGGAACAAAACTATTTTTTAATTATTAACAGTGTATATAGCTTTAATAAAAGGTAAGCAGAAAGTAATTTAAAAATCAAAATATTGTGAAATAGTTTCTGTTTTAAGATTCTGTACGGCAGGGCATCGTGGTACATGCCCTATTCCCAGCATTTCAGAGGCTGAGGCAGGAGGATTACCACAAGTTGAACACCAGCCTGGGCTACATAGTAAGTCCCAAACAAACAAACAAACAAACAAACAAAAAATTCTGCAAAGTACTACTTCAGAAAATTGGGTAACTGTGATACTATTTTATTTTTCTTTTTTTGAGATAGGGTCTTTGCTGTGTAGCTTAGACTGGCTTTGAACTCACTGTGTAGTCCAGGCTGGCCTCAAACTTGTAAGGAATTTCTTTCCTCAGCCTCTCAGGTGTTGGGATTACAGACATGTATACCATACTCATCTAATTTTTTGAGGATAACTTGAGAGGTGTTTTTCACATTTTACAGATGTAACTGAGGTTCGGTATGATTAATAAACTTGTCATATAATGAGTGATTGAGCTATGATTTAAATCCACAGCTCTCAGGCCTAAAATATGCCTTGACCACTTAGTTCATGAATTTTTAGTCTGGGACCTAACATGCAAAATTTATGACCTTTAAAATGAATGTTTAATTTTTTTTTGTGGTGCTGGAGAGTGAGCTCAGGTCTTATGCATGCTATGTGTGCCTCTACCACTTAGCACACACCCATGATCTGTATTCTACTCTTCATAAGAAACCTTTGGTAAGATAAGAGAATATTTTTGTTTATAGAATATGGAGTTTAGTATGTTGGAAGGCCATGTTCTAGTAACATGGTGCATTATGTCTTGACCTGTCAGTCTTGCTAAATTGATAGCAGTAATTACACCCTCCTACTGCTGTTATAATTTTTCTTTAGCTTTGAGAATTTTGGCTCAATGTATTTTGATGTACAAGTTTATTTGTAATATTTAGTAATTGCTAGACTGTTCCATGTACTTTTTTGTTGGAAGAGAGACTTACAGTTAAGTAAGTTTGAAAACTTTGAGAGTAAGAGAAGGGAATGTAATAACAGAACTGCCTGGTATATTTTATATATTGTGCTATGTGCTCTTTGCATTTAATCTTCACAATAATCTTTGAAATGTTGTCATTTAAATTCTACAATTGGAACACATGATCCACAAATTAATAATAAAGCTTCAAACTATTGAATCTGGATATTTGCTCCATTTATTATAACAACTCAGTGACTTAGGTGCTCTTACCATTCCCATTTTATTGAAAAAAATACTGAAACTCGAAGGTAAGTAACACATGACTAACAATAGATTGTAAATATGAGATAACGCCAAAATTGAATTGTTTCTGCCAAGCAATGCTTTTATGTAATGGCTGAATGTGTTCATTCTTTAGCTTACTAGTAATTGTGTACATAAAAGTATAGTGGCTGAAAAGTAGAGGATAAAGGAATGACTCTGAAGGCAGTAACATAATTTTCACCTGTTACTATAATAGTAGAGTGTTGATATTTGTTTCCTTTTTATTTATTTTCGGGTGTAGCTAGTTGGTCAGACTTATATAATTTGTGTAAGTTATTAATATTAATATCTCTTGTAAATTATAGGGCCAGTATAATGATTGGCATACTTACTGTGGTATCATTAAATCAAGTGTAAATACTTGGAACAAATTTAGAATGCAGTTGGTTTTTAACCATATAAAATAAGATTGCCATGTGAAAAGAGAATATATTTTAATGAATTCATTTATAATTAATCTAAATATGTACTTTTAAAAATATATTAGGAAAGGTTCTACAGGGTTTCACTACGTAGATCAGACTTGTAGTGGTTCTCCTGTTTTCAGCCTCCCAAGTGCTGGGATGATAGGAATGTGCCACCACACCTAGCCTTAGGTGCTTTCTCAAGGTGCCCCGGGGGGTGGGGTCAGCATGGCATGGCACTGCATGGCATAGCATAGCATGCTGGAATGGAACCCCGGCGCACTACGTTCTTTATTAAGCAGGAACTTTGGTCTGCTGAGTTATCTGACTGGCCCTTGTACTTTTTTTCTGATGTTGGAAAGTGAACCCAGAGCCTTGCTTGTGCTAGATAACCATTCTCCCAATGAGCTACACCTCCACAACATATAAAATTTTGTAATGGATCTGGAATTTTTGAGTTTCTTTCTGATAATTTCGTAATACATTACACTTAACTAGGATATTGGGTAAGATAGCTGGTAATTTCTTTTTTTTTTTTTTTTTTTCTTTTTGAGACAGAGTCTTGCTATGCAGTTCAGGATGGCCTTGAGCTTACTTTTGTAGCCCGGGCTGGTCTTGAACTCACAAAGATCCTCCTGTCTCAGCCTCCCAAGTGCTGGGATTACAGGTGTGAGCCACCACACCCAGCGATAGCTGATAATTTCTGATCAAATTTCATGAAAAAGAAATTAAAAGCTTTGGATTTGTGCTAACATTAGTAATGTCTTATTTTAAGGAAAAATAAAATTATAAATTTCTACTTTATAGCTAATTTTGCATAATTATATGCATCAAAATAGCTAAAATCTAAAGCCCTGACAGTATATAGTAATGACAAGAATATGGAATGATTGGAGCTCTCAAAATACTATCGTCATTTTGTTTATATGTTATGTTATGTTATGTTATGTTATGTTATGTTATGTTATTTCTTTATATTATGGCCTGCTCAGCCTGCCCTGGGGGTGGGGCTGGTGTAGCATGTCGCACCAGGGATCGAACTGCGGTCTCTATGGTTGCCTAAGCTGGTGCTTTAAACTGCTGAACCATCTTGCTGGCCTCACTATGATCATTTTCAAAAACTGGATACTCATTGAAGTCGAGCATATGCATACTCTTCATGATCAAGCACTTCTGGAGTTAGAATATAGACAACAAAAATATGTACATATGTGCAACAAAGGACTAGTATAGGAATGTTCAGATCAGTATTATAACCAAACCTATATTAATCAATTAAATACACTTGGAGGCAGTATGGAATGCAGGACTTTTAGGATTATGGTAGTTCCATAGGTGTGTTCATTTTGTGCAAATTATTATCTATATACTCTGGATTCTGCGTTTAGTGTATGTTTTCATTTGCTTTTATCACATTCTATAGAGGTTTGTTAGAATATCAATGACTGATAGAAAATACCAATCCTAAGTTAAGTCTAAGATGTTTGATATAAAAAAGACAGTGATGTTATACTCAAGTACCTGTTTTATAGAGTAATAGTATCACTAAGCTTTTCTTCTGGCGGGTTAGGAATGTAAGCTTACAGACCAAAAATTAAGAGGAAAAGGCTATAAGGATAGCCAATGTTTTGGCCCTTGCCCTTCAAGGTCAGTGAGGACTCAGGACATAAAAGAATGTGTGCTATAACAACCTGTAACTCAGTGGTTTCCCAGATTTTCTGTTCAAGGAGATTATGGGGCTACAGAGGAAAGGAACTGAAGATACATAGTATGCCAAAGAAGAGTCACCTACAGAGAAAACGTCTCAGGCTTTCACAGAGAGCAAACTGGTCAAGCAGTGGCCATGACTCATCCAGATGGCTGACACTGACAATAGTTCTCCAAAGCACTGTACATGGTTCCAAAGTAAATCCTGAGGGGATTTTACTGACTTTGAGAGATACAAAAGTTACATGTTTTGCTATATGAGTCGCACTTCAACTTGCCCTTAGTCACCCAGCAGAAAAGTTTAACCGCAGGCATAAAACAGAAAGCTAGATTAGAATGATTGAAATGTAAAAGGCTTAAATCAACAGCTTCTAACATTGCCAGTTTTACCAATAACCCACTGTGATTATTGGACATTGGATTATGTATACAGCTCCTTTCTCTTAGTTCAATGAGAAGAAATTTGGTTGTATCAATGATGATTTGAAAGCCGGGTGTGGTGGCTTATGCCTGTAATCCCAGCACTCGGGAGGCTGAGGCAGGAGGATCGGTGCAAGTTTGAGACGAGCCTGGGCTACCAAAGTGAGCTCAAGGTCAGCCTGAACTGCATAGCAAGACCCTGTCTCAAAAAAAAAAAAGGAAAAAAAAATAATGATTTGAAAAATTATAACACCTACACCTGGGCTCTGTATAACTAGTAGGAGGACAACAATATACATTGTATCAAATATTGAAATGTACTACTAATATGTTTTGAAACTGTCACATTGTTATACATTGCAATTTCTTATTAAAAGTAATAAAAAAAGTTCATGTAACAAATTAGTAATAAGTAAAATCTATAGATAAAATAATTTATTCCCAAGGCTGACAGTTTTATAAGATAACAGAGGTTAACTGTTCTCTGTTTAGCCAGGGGGAAGGACTAATTCAGCTGACTTTTTTGGGGGGTGGGTGTTTATAGAAAATTCCAGACAATATGTATACACATTTAAAAGATTCATCAATTTTTTTTTTTAGAATTTTATTTATTTATTTTTTTCTTGTTTCAGAACTTTTGTTTGTTTATTTTTATGGCCGGCTCAGCCTGCCTTGAGGGTAGGGCTGGCACAGCATGTGGTGCCGGGGATCGAAGTGCGGTCCCTGAAGCTGCCCAAGCTTTCCTAAACAGGCACTTTAGACCACTGAACCATCCTGCTGGGCCCAATCCATCAATTTTTAAGGTGATAATTTATTGCTAAAAGTAGTTAATAAATTTAAATTTCTGAGTACATTTCTCATATGAAGCATGTAATTATGGACATGATTGTTACTATCAGTCATAAGTTTCAAAGAATACTTCTGGGTCTCAACTTAGTTTAGAGTATCTTTTTTTTTTTTTTTTTAGTTTAGAGTATCTTAACAAGGCTTTTGCTTTTGCCTGTTTCTTGCTGATTTCGGTTGTCATCTAATAGTATCACAGGTTAACAGCAGGCAGGAAGTTTGGAAGACATATGAATGGTAATTGAAGCTTCAAGGGTCCCAAAAGAGATCATGTCTTATACATGTTGGTTGTTGTAAGACTGATTAGATAAGGAATGTACACTGATATGCATAAGTTAAGAATTCATAGAAAAAGTACTTGATAAATATAAGCAAAGCTATTTCTTAATCCTTCACTTAAAAAGATTGACTAGACTTTTAAATTCTTAAACATTATCTGTTTTAGCGTTGCTTTGAATTCCTTTGAAATTTTGTTGTTACTTTCAAAGCACTTAGAGATTTCATTAAGACTTGCTCTGAGGCTAGATTTTACAAATGAGAAACTTATTCTGGAGAACTGGACCTCTATATTATTTATTTTAAATCCTTGCATCTTTCTTAGTTGAGGTTATATAAAATTTTATTTTTTTAATGTTCAGTGTCTTCTCATAGTATGCAATCTATATTAGATTAAGATTGAGGCCATTTGTCATAAACCTCTGTATCTCCCTTCCTACCCACAGCAACTATTGATGTGTCAATTCCTGTTTTTGCTCTTTTCCCACTTAAAAAATAAGAACATTATTTCTGACTTGAATTCTTAGTCATACATTATGATCTTCAGAATAAAAATATGTTTTAGTATTTTGGCAGAATCCTTTATTATCCAGACTTTGTTTTTATGAAATCATATGATTCTGGCCTTCGATCAAATGTGAGTGCCATGTTCTATTTAACCCCTGTATTTTCTTATAAGTAATTGCTTAGAATTTTTTTATTCTTCAAAATTCAATGTTCTTGTTAGTTCCTCTCTGAAATGCTGCTTAGTCCAGAAACCAGTAGGATCTTAGATTTTTGTCTTCTTGTAAAATCTTGGCATGTACTGTGCACTCGCTCAGATGTCAGATTTATATCCTTTTAAAAGAAGTGGCTTTTGCACATTGTCAAATAATGTTTGACAAGTGAATATGTAAAATAACATAGGTGACTTCACTTTCTCTGTCTCTATTTTAGGTAATGGAACTGCTGGTCCATTTGAATAAACGTATAAAAAGCCGGCCCAAAATACAGCTTCCAGTAGAGACACTGTTGGTTCAGTACCAGGATCCTGCTGCAGTTTCCTTTGTCACAGTGAGTGTTATTTTGGGATGTTTTTTGACTTACAGTAAGTTTTGTTTATCAGTATGTATTGGCAATCTTAGGATTTCACCTTAAGTTGCTTCTAAAGGAAGCATGAGATTTTTTTTAACTCTCTCATACAGAATTGATAAAGTTGATTTCGTTGAACTTGAGAGTAGAATAATGGTTAGCAGAGGCTGGAGAGAGTAGGTAGGGTGGAGGGATGGGTTTTATATTACAGTTGGGAGGAGAAAGACATTCTGGTATACTGTTGTGTAGAAATACAAGAACACACATAGCACTCAGCTTTCTTTGGCTTGTGAGTCATGTCTGAGTGATAAGAGTGAGGAACCAGTGGTATAGTATCTAAAGGTTTAGTAATTGGTGATTGCAAATAGTAATGTACTATACATTTCAAAAATCTAGAAGACAAAAAAAAAAAAAAAAAGCTAGGCGTGGTGGTGCATGCCTGTAGTCCCAGCACTCGGGAGGCTGAGGCAGGAGGATCGATGCAAGTTCGAGACCAGCCTGGGCTACAGAAGTGAGCTCAAGGCCAGCCTGAACTGCAGAGTGAGACCCTGTCTCAAAAAGACAAAAAAAAAAATCTAGAAGAAAAAATTTTTGATAGCTTCACTAGAAAGTGGCAAAAGTTTGCAGAGATCATTGTGTTTAAATGTGATGTTGTGGCGCATGCCTGTAATCTCAGCACTTGGGAGGCTGAGGCAGGGGGATCAGTGTGAGTTCGAGACCAGCCTGGGCTACAAAAGTGAGCTCAAGGCCAGCCTAAACTGCATAGCAAGACCCTGTCTCAAAAAGACAAAAAAAAAAAAAATCTAAATGTGATGTAAACATTATGTAATTATACATGCATTAGACATTAGATGGTATCCTATGAATATGTGCAGTTTTAAAGTATCCAGTTAAAAAGTAAAGCTCAATTATAAAATGAGTTGGTGTTCAAGGAGATTATGTGAAGAGTCTGAATAGAAAGAAGGGATATGTTAACAAAAGGCTGATATGACAGGCATGGACAGAAGAGAGGAAAAAAGGAGTAAGAAGGCTAGAGGACATTTGAAGGCTGGAATAAATATTCCATTTCTGATGTGTGCATTCAGAAAGATATTCTTCTCAGAAGTTGTAAATTTGAGTCTGTTCAATTGTTTTCTTCATGAAGATGGAATATAAACAGTACTAGCACTATGTAAAGATAGACTGAGTTCTTTTCTTGGTTCTTGTAGTTTCTACTACTGAGGCAGAATCTACTGAATCTTCTAAAATCAGGAGTCAGCAGATCTTTTGGAGCCAGTTAGTGGTCTAAGTATCTTCTCTGTGCCCGTTGTAGATGTCCAATTCCACTATATATGTCCTTTTCTCTAAGCAGTTGAAATACTGTGTGCCAGTAAACATTCCAGACAGGATATTTAAAGTAATCTTAGGAAAACTGTTTTAGTGAAGAATGCTTCCAAAAAGCAAACTTTTATGAGTAAATCTGGATATGCATCTATATGTTTGCTTCCTGCTTTCACATCAAGTGTAGAAATACAAAAACACACATAGCACTCAGCTTTCCTTGGCCCCTGGTTCATGTCTGAGTGATAGGAGTGAGGAACCAGTGGTGCAATACCTGAGGTTTGGTAATTGACCAGTTAGGCAACAGCAGGCCTTGGTGGTTAACACATGGTCTACTCTTCAGTTGCAAGGATTTGTTGACAGATTGTGAGATATGACGTTAATATGTGACATGGTGGTTTTCGTAAGTAAAATGATTATTATTATTATTTTTAAATTATTTTCTTTTTTTTTCAATTTTTTATTGTTTAAATTTAACAATGATTATATTACATATTTTCATCATCAGATCAGTTTAGATTAATACATATAGATATATAAGATTGATCAAACAATCAAACATTAACCTTTCTAAATCCACATTACTTTTTTTTTTCTTTTCCCCCTTCTTTTCTTTGAAAGTTGACATATTGCATATTGTCCTCACACTCATTCTATAGAGTGCAGTGTGTGGGGATGACCCACCTCCCTATTGATGTTGCATAGAAAAAAGAAAGAAAAAAAAGAAAAAAAAAAAAGGAAAGAATATACTTCTCTTTGGACTAAGAGGAAGCAGGTACATATACAGTCAAATGTTCTGCAATTGCAGTGGGCCACAAGTGAAGCTTGTGATGTTGGAAGCTGTTGAATCTAAGCCTCCTAAAGCTCATCTCATCAATCTAGCTCTGCGTTCCATGCGTTGTAATTAAGGATTTTTTTTTTTTT